>SCLD01111605.1:0-28980 GCA_004367895.1 Oikopleura longicauda
CTTGTTAATCATAAAAACCTTCCTTCTTCATTAACACATTGACCGTCATTAAGACAATTATGTGATCCATCAGTACATTCGTCAACATCCCCATCGCATGCTTCTCCATTCCATCCATTATTACAATTACAAATGTAACCAATTTCGTTTTCGGCTTGTTCACACGATCCGTTTTCTCCGCATGGTTCTTCTTAAAAAGGGGATGACAAATTTGATTCAGTCATGTCGGAATCATTCTGGTATAGTACCATGGTAAGTATCATAATTTGTCACCCCTCCTAAACAAGGATCGGGATTGATAATTTCATAATTTATTTGAAAGCCACCTCCATTCACACCATCGTCGGCCGTCATTGTTAACGAAACAGGCCCCACACCCGTCAACGGATTCGCGGTAAAACCATTAGGGCTGATTAAGTTCCCGCAAACGGTATTAGATTGACCAGAAAGTTGAAAGTTAATTGCAAGAGAATCCCATCGACATTGAGCATCATTTTCAATATCCAAAGTAGTAAAAGTTAAAATAACATCAAGACCAGCACCAGCAATAATACGATAGACACAATTTACTCCGTTTGGATAATTTTGAGGGAACCCAGGTGAGCTATAGATTGGGTTTTGAACTGCTGAAAGTTTCTGAAACGCAAGTTTGTTTGAAATGTTTCGAAAACGTTTATGATTCGTTGTGAACTTCGGACAACGAATCATGTTATTTTGAACCTGTCAATTATAACGGTTTAAACCCCAACTGATTGTTCCTGTGTTTTCAGTGAATTCTGTCTGGCCACAATCATCTTGACAATTTATGACACGTAAAATATATAGCAATAAATGCACCATTCAATAAAACAAATTCAACAACTTATTTGATATATTAGCGTTTTTAGCTTTCTCTCAATTGAAACTAATTGAAATCCGAATTCCTTTTGTCTTGATTACATCTTCTTTCATACCAAAATGAGACGATCCTTGACTAAGCTGACTTGATCTAACCTTAATTTAGCTTCAAACTTACCATTTATGTTGCTGTGCACGTTCTCCCACATTGGAGGACTCTTGGACCAAGAAAATGGACCAAGAAAGTTGGACCAAGAAGTTGGAGTCTTGGTTCAAGAAAAACAATTCGCTTGTATCCTAACTTACAGGAGTTGATGTGAAAATGCCTCGTCTTCGCCTTAGATTTTTTCGATGTTTATTCCCCCAGGCCACCGGCGTTGACTCCAACGAAGAATTCCCTCTTCCTTGATTTTCATTTGAAAAGTCATTCGTTATTAACAACAAATGGCTAATGATTATTAATTGCAAGTGTCATGGATCATGATTTGGTGACAATTTCCTGATAGTAAGCAAAAGAGCCCAAGAAAAATAAGACTAATCAGAATCGCAAATGTAAATGCAACGATTCCCTGAATCAGCTGTTGCTTAGAAAAGGTTTCGATCTTATTCTAAAATACGGTCGACCAAATACGGCCATTCACGTGATTGCTCTTCGTCAATGCGGTAAAGAGTGTATAGTAATGAGAACGAGGAGTAAAAATATCAGATTCAGAACCTTTCTTAGTCGTTGCCGAAAATGAAAGAATATCAGTACAGTTTATTCCTGTATACGATGGTTCACATTCACATTCATAATAACCATTGTTGCCTTAAAAATTTGTCCATATGATATTATATCAATGATATAGTCATGAATAGGGCCTACCATATATGCATTGACCCTCATTTTCACATGGATTTTCCCATTGGCAGATGTTGAGTTGACAACGAACTCCAAACGCCCATTCATTACAATCACACTCGAACCCGCCATCTTGATTCGAACATGTCCCACTTGACGAACAATAAGCAGGATCTTAATTAATACAAATTATACTCAATTAGCTATCAAGACTGCTTTTAGACTTGCTTCGAAGCTCCTAGACCGTTCTAACGAAACCAGCACTTCGATTCAATTTTGGCCAGATTATTCCGAACCTGAACATTCGTCAATATCAGATTCGCAAGTTGAACCAGTCCAGAAATCACCACAATTGCATTCAAAATTATCAGAGTCAGAGTCAATAAAACATTCTCCGCCATTTTGACATGGGTCAGGCTCACATGGATTTGAACGAAAAACTTGGTTTGATATTGTCGTGCTACGGGGGATGACCCCACCTGTCATTCACTGAGAAATGTCAGTGATTCTCAGTAAAACATCAAGTCGAATTTAAAATAACCGAAACAACAAACTTGAGTAAATAACTTTCATTGAAGTATTATTGAAAGTTTTAATTAAAATTTTCGAATAATACGATTTTCAAATCAGAAATATTATCGGAATGCTGACTCGGCGAGTCTCAGCAATGCTGAAATCATGCTCTTTCAGATTCAGTTCTTGAAAAAACCCGTTCTGTAGCGCATCAGATCATATCCTGAATATGTTATTCTAAATCCAGATAATGTGGCAGATCCATCCGAAGTAAAAATAAGTTCAACAGGGCCAGTCCCTTCAAATATTCTTTCGAAGCGAACATCATTTAAGTTTTGTCCACAAACAGTCTGTTCTTTATCTTCATCAATGAACCGCATCACCAATTTGTCAAAATTACATTCTGTATTATCTTCAATTGCTAGGTCCGTTATTTCAATTGAAACATCATCTGAAATAACGAATGAAAGTCGCTTGGGACAATAAATAATGTCGATTTTGATAGATCTATAGTTCCTGCTTTTTAACATGAAATTCATACCATTAAATTCATAAGGTATTATATGCTGACCTTGTCGACCGGCGAAGATAGTGAAATTACATTCTAAATTATTATCATAGTTTCCATCCCCAAAGCCATCATGAGACACAATTTCACCCTCTGATTCGGTGAATATTTGATCCGAGCATCTTTGGCTTGATACTAAACAGTCCAGCAGTAGTAGTAAAAGTATTCTCATTTCAAAAATCTGAATAGCTTCAACGGCGATAGTAAAAAGTGATCTAAAGGTAGCAACACGTTTGGATTGGCGGAAATAGCTGAATAGCACTTGAATTATGATTTAAGGAAAGACCTTAAAGACTTCAAAATATACAGTAAGGGCCTGAACGTGATCAATCGGCGGTGATATTATCGTCTTTAGACTTTCTTCCAGAAAACGACCACTTTACAAACAAGAATCTCATGCAAAGTAAGCAACACGATTCATGCTGATTAAATCACAAAACCTTGGACGAAAAAATGTAAGATATCTTTTTATTCATTATGAGGTCAGTGAGCAGAATTTATGATTTTTGAGCTGCTTATTCCTATTGCACAAGTCAATGCAAGAGTTGTACAAGCTGCAATTATAATTCCAATAGATGAAAAAGCAAATCAAATCCAATCGAAAATAAAACTGAAATGTTCAACCGGAAAATGACTTCTTCTTCCGGAGTAAATCTTTTGAACTGGATTCATCAATCATCACTCCTTACGCTTGATATATCGAGTCTATAATTTTTATTTCATGCACCATTTGAAAAAATAATGGTACAAAAAGTTTCCATCCAACGGTTCAGATCTTTTTTCTATTTCCAAAGGCTTTGACCACGCCCCCAATTTTACGCAATTTTTACATTCGGAAGTGAATAATGTGAGCAAGTTTTACATCTGAATGAAATGAAATAGTTTTGTGAGCTCAGTTCAAACGCTATTAATCATTATGAGTCATCGATTCAGAGTGAATGAAAGTCTCCGAAAATTTTATCTCGAAAACTCTAAATGACTCACCACTGAGAACGAAATTAATATTTGGATTTAATTGTTATAACTTATAAGTATGCATTTGTTAACGAAAACTCCACTAAACCGATGTCCGGTCCGATTTGTCAAAAAATGGCCAACTTATCAAGAAACTGGATTTTCACTTTATTATGTTTTTAAAATGAAAAAATCACAAGATGTTAAAGATTTTGTCAAAATTGAAGGGCGAGAAAGAGGTTTACCGATAAATAATTAAGTATCAATAAGAGAAATAATCTTTTGCTCAAATATCATAGTTCGCTTGACCAGGCTATTCGTTTTCTAGTCACAAAAATCTCAAATTCACTGGTACTGACAATATGTAACACCCGAAACATATTGACCTTTTCGTGAATCAGGTCTTCAGTTTCGTTTTTAGGAATCTTTTACATTGGTGACAAAATGTATTTGGAAACTGATCTTCGTCATCCTAAATTTGATACTTTTCGAATGCCCGCAGCCCAACAAGAATGGATGATAGAAAATGCTGACCCACGCTCTGGACCAGACGGAATAAATGATAAATCAATTTTCTATAGACGGTTCTTATGGTTTTGGGCGGCTGGTGTTTTCTTCTTTTTTGGAATTTGGAATGAGCTTCAAAAAGTCGATTTTCTCCATTCAGAAGGTCGTCGCGGACGGACTATCTGTAAGTGTCATCAATACGAAGTGTTATATTTACCTGTTATTAGCGTGGTACGGTCAAAGAATCATTGATGACGTCAGTTATCTTATAAATGTAACTATTTTGGGAAAGCCACGCGAAGATTATTTAACTGAAATGATGAAAATGCAAACACCTGGTTCATGGTTTGGTACTGGAGCAGATGTTTCGTGTGGTTCAGCATTGATGGACTACCAAAATAAACTCAGACAGTCCGGTCCTACCGCCTACGCATCAAAACTTCAAGCCCACGAAGATCGTCTTCAAAGGCAACAAGAAAAGGAAGACGAACGAAAAGCTAGAGCCGCAGAATCCGCGAGAAAGGCACAGGAAGCTCGAGAAGCAAGGGCTAGAGAAGCCGAATCTGATAATTCTGATGATTAATTGCCAATAATTCAATTTTATTTATTCTGTTTCAAACCAAATCCGCGAATTTATTTATTATTTAGAAGGAAAAGGCTATAAATTATAGCCTCTGAGTGAAAATCGATGGCAACAAGAACTATAAATGAACAGTGGAGCATCGATGAATCCGAAACTGTTAGTTTAGACGATATGAAATACACTGTTATAAGAGTCAAACGAAAAATAACAGATGATCCCGAAAAAGCCTTATCCGTCAACTCTAAAAAGGTGAAAATCGGTGAAAATATTGTAAAAGTCATTAGATATTTATTTTAGCGGAGAGTGGACGATATTTTCCAATATTGTGGAAGTTTGCCATTGAATAGTTCGGATGCAAAGATAAAAGAAATTACTATTGGTAGAAAACGAACTGCCGATTCGCTGAAAGAAAAAGTTGTTACTTCTTTAACAACTATAGAAAATAAATTACACAGGTGAAAATAAATTCCACGGTTTTTTCTATGGAACGTTTTGTGAATTCGTTTAAAATCTATGAATATGTTTTAAGTCCAAAACCAGAACGAAAAAAAGTGAAAAATACGACTGATACGAGTTTGATATTTGACATTACTCATGAAGAGATTAAAAACAAGAAACAAGTTGATGATATAAGTTTGAATGGAGCCAAATTAATTCGAGAACAGCTCAATATTTCAGAAAATAGTAAGATCATTTTTTCACCATTGGAGCTTTAGATCATTTTTAGAAAAGGAATTGAACGATTACGTTTACGATATTTATTATGCTCCACGTGATATTGCACTTGAGCCTGAAGATTTGGTGTTTGAAGGTCATGAAGTCTTCACTTCACATATTGAAGAAACCCGCCCAGATTGGGAAGAAGACGACGATTCAAATGATGAAGATAATTGGCGTAACGACTATCCCGATACTGAGTTAGTTAACGGTAAAGTAATTTATATTTTGCTTATTTTAAATTCTAGGAGTGACGAATATGATGGAGGGGATTACTATGGTGGAGATCGTGGAGATTATGCTGAATCTAGAAGTAGCGAAGACAATTACGAAGCAGACTATCTTGATGACTTTGACAACGATGACTATTGAAATAAATTATTTGTATAATGAATCATTATGACTGATAAATTTATTATTTTTTGCCTCACTGTAAATATCTTCAAACTCACAATTTCTTCCCGTAATTAAAAGTATTAAAGAGAAATGGATGTTCATTCTGACCACTCGGAGGATGAATCAACCGCTCCTGAGTCTTCGAATGGTGATTCTATTTATTTGACTCCATCAGTTTCTGGAATGGAAATAGGATAAGTTCAATAGATTATTAATTACCTGATAACAAAAACTATGTTACAAATACATTGTGGAGAACTGTAATAAGATAACAAACTAATGCAATCAGCTTTTGAAGTTATTGAATCCGATGATGTTAAATCTGAAGTTGTATTAGATGAAGTCAAATTGACTGATCCAGAAAATAATGAAAAGAATGAATCAAAAGTTGTTCCTGTGATTGACGATTTTGAATCTGGTGATAGCGAATCAACAGACGATTCGGTTAATACATCGGAATTACCAGAACTTATTGAAATTGAAAGTCCAGAGGAGCCTAAGCCAAAAGAAAAAGAACCCGAAGAAACCAATGATGATGCACCAATTATTCCAGGTGTGTACAAAACTGAATTTTTGGAAACATTTGATTGTATAATGATTTAGAATGGGAGGACATTCTTGGTACTGGAAGATTACACATAAAACGAATTTCGGCCGGATCTGGTGAACAAGTAAACCGAACCAGCTCAATCAAAATTCAAATATCCGTTCCATCGGTTCCATTCGATATCAAATTTGGATCAAATGAATGTGAATTGAAACATCATTCGACGCTAGAGGTTTATTTTTGAATTTTCAGAGAAAGGGCATAGTCTTCAATCCTTGAAAGCGTAAAAGTTTGTTGATACTTAAATCTTTTACGCTAGGTATTGTTGGGAGATCAAATAGATCTCGTTCCTGGTGCTATTGAATTAGCTTTACATGGATTGGCTGCTGGTGGAGAAATTGCAATCAGATCTCACAAAGATTTGAGAGGAGACTTACCCGACGAATTCCAAGTAAAGGTCCTTGAAATTATGGACACAGATTATATTAAACAAGCCGAAGAAAGCAAAAACTTAGGAAATAAATGCTACAAATCTGCCGATTATGAAAAAGCTGTTAGATATTATGAAAGAGGAATTGGATACATAAATGAATATCAATCCGGTTAGAAATTCAAAATTATAAATTCAAAATATTAATCAAATTTTAGAAAACAAAACATCTGAAGAAGTCAAAGATCTCTGGATCAAAATTTCAAAAAATTTGGGTCGGTCGTTCTTTAAATTGGGAAAAAATGGCTCAAGTTTGGACAAGTTTGATGAAATTTTGAATTTATTACCGAACGATTTAGATGTGTTGTTACTCAAAGTGAGTTGAAAATATAAATAACGAACTCTCAATGACTCGGTGTAATAAATAATGCGTTTAGGTTGAGGTCCTTTCCAAAGAAAATAAACTCGACGTGTTATTATCAACATGCAAACGGGTTTTATCATTGGAACAAGTTGAAGAAAAGACAAAAGATAAGATAAAGGGTCGGATAGAAAAGGCTAAAATGGCAATGCAAAAACAAGAAGAACGATACAAAAAAATGTGTCAGGATGGTTTTCAAAATTATGCTGATAATCGGACTATACCATATATCGGTCTATATGATATAGTCTATATCATAACTTATAGACTAAAGGCTTTAGTCTAAAGCATAATTTATGCAGCATTTATAATGAGTGACTATAACTTATAGTCTATAAGTTAGTCTATCATCATCTTGAAAATCTTATTAAAGCGAATGGCTGGAGTATCTACACAAAAAACAAATCCTATTGAATCTAAAGTACAAGGTTGTAAGTTATTTGATTTAATCAGTAACTGATTTCAATATTAAGCTCCTGTCCCCGCTGCAGCTTCTTCAAATGGAGAAAATTCATTCAGTACTGTGTTGATTGGTGGTGCCCTCGTCGCTGTTGTTGCTTCAATTGTTGCTTTTGCCTTTTATCGTGAAAAGCTTCGTTAAATGATTATTATACATGTGCATTGATTTGTTACATGGTAACCTTTCTAAAGGTTCCCAGTGATATTTTTGAATATTGTACCTTCGTGGTCATTCAATATGCCGTTAGCCGCAATATGTGGCTCAATCCTTCCTCTGCCTCAATTTTAAATTTGATTATATAATTCGAATTCTTCAAATAATGAAAACAAACTATTATCGTATAAAGTTGATATTTAGATAGTCATGGACGGACTTTTGCTTGAAATTCCAATCGCAGAAAATGACAAAGAAATATTAGAAAATTTACTGACAAAACCAGAAACCTCATCACCTCCACTTGAATCTTTATCTGAAACTGCTGCCAAAGTATTATTCGAATTGGCGATAAATAAGGTAAGGCAATGTTCAAATAGAAATGGAGTCGGAATCGACCTCGGGACATAAATAATTCCAGACAGTTATCTAGTGGGAACCAATCCTTTTAAGAATATATTTCTTAAGAAATATATAATTACATTAAGCTTTTTAGTGGCAATATGCATCTGCGGCAAGTCAATTATGCAGCTGCTTGATACACAAAGAAAATAAATATCAGTCTGACAATCCGAAAAGACATTTTCGAACGATTACCCTCCAGTTATTGCAACAAAACTTCAAGAAAAGAACTGAATTAAGGAAGGAAGAAGGAAAATTTTTAGGCCTCGTATCATATATTGCTGGCTTATATAGGGTATGTTTTCCATTTTAAATCTTTAATTGATGAAATTAACTAACATGGGGTTTAAGTTGGTGCGCGTGAATGACCAAGAGTTGACGATTTTGGCGGTTCCACTTTACGAATGTTTAAATGAATTGAGTGCCATTGGCTCGACAGAGACTGAAATAAGCTGTTTAATGTCTCAATTACAGCTTATTGGGCAACAGTTAGAGGTATTATCAAATCTTACCATGCATCATGATTCATGATCTGAATGTAACCTCCTAGTCTGGAGAGTCTTGACCGTTTCATTTTTTGAAACGAATTATTTAGAAACATTCTTATGAAAAAATGAATGGATTATTTATATCAATAAGGAATTGTTTTTTGGGAAAGAATACCACACCACTTGCAAGAAGGATTCTACTTGAAATGATTGAAGGTAGTGTTATAAATGTAGGGTTAACAAATTTAAATTCTTTATTTAGTTCGCGCTGGAAAATGGTGTTTAAGTAAAGCTGCTTATGAATATTATTATTGTCACAAGATAACAGTAGCTGATGAAAATCAGAATGTCTCAGGTTCAGAACAAAAGGTGTAAATTCTGAAAATGGGTGACTCATAAAAATGATGAATCACGAATAATCAATTATGCATGTTTAGAATAACGCGAACGGCTTTGATGCTGAGGCTGAACTAACTGCCCATTTGCGTGGGCGTCGCTTGAAGGCTAGTCTTGAAAAGGATGTTCTTTGATTCTCTCGTACTGTACTTTATTTATCTGTAATTTACCTATTGGCCGCCTACCTTAAATGCCTACGCAATTTAATATTCAGAATTAATGATTGAAATCGTGGCATCTTTGCGTGACCTTATATTACGTATCGTGTAAGTCTGATATGACGGGATGAAACTAATACATTGCTTTCCTTGCCTAAAAAGGTAATCGCTCTCCCCAAGCATTTTGCATTCTGGTAAAATCTCGTAAAATCTAGAGCATTTAATCTCCTTAGGCGACATATAGAATATTCGAGAAATTTCTATTATCTAGTAAAATTTGTGATAGTCAAGAAACGGAAGAAATTGAATCAAATGAAACTGTAATTTCTAGAGGAGGGTCAGAAACTGTCAGGTATGGTCAAAAATGGTCAGTGGTCATTGATGACTCATAGGTTCTAGAATTAAAGCTTGACCAAAACAAAAGACTCTCTAAAGAAGAAAATTCAAAAGAGCTATTAAAAAACGAGCTTGTTATGTTTGGTTGGGGCAGTAATGATTATGGACAGCTTGGATGTGGCACAGGAAAAATTATTTAAAATTTTTTCAAAATTAATTTAGAAAGTGTCCATTTTAGATGCTACGGACTCATTACTCGAACAACCGTGAACTGATATTTTTTTTGGACATCAAGCCAGAAGGAGGGCTGTCGAACCAGAAAGTGAAATTGTCAAATCCGGAAGATGAAAAGTTGGAGGACTTTCGGTGGTTGACACCATTCAAGTTTCCTTAAAATCGGTCCACGAATATTCGAGTTTTGAATCTGAATCAATGTCATTATGAGTTACCTCCCTGTGACCCATCGAATCCTTCTGGGATTCGTGAATGGTTCATTTTTATAATTTAGTAAGAACAACGATTTATAAAAGAACCGATTGTTATTGAAGGAAGAACAAAAGTCGTATCCATAGCAGCTGGATTACGTCATACATTGTATTTGACCGCCGGGAATAATGTTTACTCGTGTGGATCGAATGAATATGGACAACTTGGACAGTCGAAAAGTCAATCACGTCCAAGTTCGATTGAAGAATTTGAAAATATCAATATTTCACAGATTTATGCTGGTGATTATTTTTCTTTTGCGTTGACCGAAGAAGGAAAATTATTTGGTTGGGGCCGATCAGATCATCATGAATTATTAATCGATGAAGAAATGATTCCGAAACCGCGGATTATTCAATCTTTGAATCATTATAAAATAGTCCAAGTTGCTGTTGGATCAAATCACGTGATTGCATTAGATAAATCCGGATCGATAATAGTATGGGGTGACAACTCTCATGGTCAACTGGGACTTGGCCCTGGGAGCGGACAAATAATAAAGACACCTTCCATAATGGTAACAATGAAAAGTTTACCTATCAGTCAAATATTCTGCGGATCGAATCATTCAGGATGTCTGACTCATTCTGGAGCAATTTTTGTTTGGGGAAAAAATAATTTTGGTCAATTAGGAACTGGAAATTCTGATTCAAGTCAAATACCAATTTTGTTAAAAACTATTCGTGATCAAGGAGTTAAATATGTTGATATGGGAGAAGATCATTCCGTGGCATTGACACATGATGGTGGTGTGTTCTCTTGGGGCCAGGGTGGACATGGTCAGCTTGGTCATGGGACAATAAGTTGTCAAAATACTCCTCGAAAAGTATTCGAATTAATGGGAAATAGAACAATATCGCTTTCTTGTGGACGGAAACATACCCTGGTGCTAACTTCAACACGATCAGTATTTGGATTTGGGCTTAATTGTAATAATCAGCTTGGTCCAAGTCATGAAAACAGTATTCGACTTCCACAAACCATAAAATTTGGTCATGTCGAATCATATGGATTACCCAACTCAATTTCCGCTGGCGGAGATCAAAGTTTTTGTGGATACGACTCTAGAATTGAATTAGCTGAACTCGATTGTGATAAACTTTCCATTCCAATATGCAAAATGATATCATTTTATCGACCTCGAATTGGAGATGCATGTTATCAATTAAAAAGTAGTCACTCATTGACAAGTGATATCAAAGATGTTTTAGAAGAAATATTTTCTTCGTCGTCATGTCTAAATTCATCATTCTTGGCTGACGATCATTACAAGACGAGTAGCAAATATCATGGTTTATCAATTCCAAAATGTTCAAGTTCAGTTGCGCGAATCTTCAACCATAAAGAATCTCTCAATACGGCCATGGATTCGCTTCTAGATTCTTTGATTCCATCGCTTCCATCCATTCCACCTGACATTGAAACCCTCAGGATTGATTCTAAAATCTTCAAAGTCGGTCAGTGTGACTCGATAATTTGAATGAAATTCTTAGAACAAGAACAGAGCTTATATTATAATTCCAATCTGCTTTCATTTCGCTGATCAATATAAATGGCCAAAATTAAGGTCATGCCTTGTTTCTTTTTCGAAAAAGTTTCTTTCAATTAAAGGTGGAGGCGAAAAAGTATTGAAATATTGGTCAGGCTCTCTTGACACGGTGAGATACGATGACCTAGAAAGCTCTGTATTTCCCCTACAATCAATCTTATTGCTTCTTTCAGACATACTTTCAACGAATGGTAGAAGTATACAAAAGGTCGATCGAAACTTTGATAGAAAAAATAACTCCTCAAGAATATCAGAAAAATGAAGATTTATATCATTTAGCAAGCTTTTTACAGCGTCTTTATCAAATTAACGAAGTTGAAAATGTTCTTCCTTTTTCAAAATTCTATTTAAAAAATTTGCCAAAAGGTGGCGAAAATCTATTCGAAGGTAGGTTGCGTAAAATAAATTTAAAATGAAAAAATGAAACCCACTTGACGATTCTTTCAGACTATAAAATATGGTCGATAAGTGGACGAAAATATTCTTTGGGAAACTTTAGTTTCTGTCTTTTTCCGTTTGTTTACGATGCACAATCAAAAGCTGCTTTACTAAGGGTTGAATCACAAATAACACAGGTATAATTTATAGTCTGTAATATAGAATCTATTATTTAATTTTAAGTACACTAATATGAATCAAGCTCAACAACGCAATACCCAAGACATTGTGAGCCATTTAATGACGGGTGGAAATCCGCGATTAAGAATGCCACACTTAATTCTGGAAGTATCCAGAGAAAATATTGTTCACGACACAGGTATTTACATCGGCCTAAAATCAATTCTGACCGTATGTTTAGTTCAACAAATCGAACGGATAATTTATACCGAATCAAATGGTGTAGGTGCATTAAGAAAACCACTATTAGTATCATTCCGAGGTGAAGAGGCACGTGATGCGAATACTGCCAACTCCGCTGGGGTCAGAAGAGAGTTCTTCATGTTATTACTTCAAAATCTTCTCAATCCTGATTATGGAATGATTGAAGAAGATGACGAATCAAATTTATCTTGGTTTCGTGATTCTGATGATAATTCAGAATTAACGTTGAGGTAAATACGTTCAAAGTTTAACCCAAAAATGCGTGAATAAATGATAGTTTTTAACGAGAATGTTTTAGAGATTTCTTTCTACTTGGAATTATTTGTGGTCTTGCTATTTATAATGATAATATTGTCGATTTGAGATTTCCTTTGGCTCTTTACAAAAAACTTTTAAATGTGGAACCAGACGTTAAAGATTTGGAAGAGCTACATCCATCAGTGGGACGTTCAATGAAAAAAGTTTTGGAAAGCAATGAAGAGGACAGAGTCGAAGATTGGGGACTTTATTTTGCAGTTGATCGCGAGGAATTTGGCGAAACAACAGAAATTGAGCTTGTGCCTGGTGGGAAAGATATACCTGTCACTTTTGAAAACAGAAAAGATTATGTTAAAACATATATTCAATATGTTTTTCAAAAATCTTGTAAAGAAAAATTTCGGAAATTCGAAGAGGTCAGTGTTGATTTGTATATCAATAATATAAGTTTATATAAAGTATATTTGTATTTGAACATTGTTTAGGGCTTCAATAGAATAGTTGATAATCCAGTATATCATATGTTTCGACCAGAAGAATTACAAGAAAATGTGGTTGGCGCTGTAGTAATAGATTGGAAAAAGCTAGAAGACAGAGCAAAATATCATGAAGGATTGCCTCACAATAAAATTCTTCATCTAAAAAATAGACTCCTTTTATCTAGATGAACAAAGTGGGCAATTTCTAAATAGGCTATTCGTCGGCTCATCCTTCGATAAAAACCTTTTGGGCCGCATTTCATCAAATGGGAGAAGAAGAAAAAAAGAAATTTCTAGTATTTCTTACGGGCTCTTCGCGTGTTCCTATTGGTGGCCTTGAAGTTAATATAAAATTCGTGAATGTATCACCGGAACACTTACCCGTAGCTCACACATGTTTTAATTTACTTGATCTCCCGGTAAGTTTTTGTTGCGTTATAAATTCCCCTATTTTTGACCATAACTGTAACTATGAAACTATAATAATTTAGCCTTATACGAGTACAAAGAAGACTGTAGCTAAGCTTCGACAAGCGCTGGCGACCCATTCTTCTGGCTTCCAACTAGTTTAAAAATGATTCAAACATTCAAATAAAATATTATTCTTCAATTAATTTCTCAATATTTTAAATAGTTTAAAATTATCAAGATTTAGAATGGACGCTGAAAAAGTAATAAAATCATCAGTTGAGCTTGGTCTATTAAATGAGTCAGATGTTCCGGCGTGCTCCAGATTTTTAGCCGGAAGTATTGGAACTGACGAAATAATTGAAAAACTTCAAATTTTCAAATTCGGTGAACACTACCGTCTGTTAGAAAAAGTCGAAAATGAGGATACAAAAAGTTATCTTTCTGATTATTTCGAAGAATCTTCTAGTATTGCTGAACGTATATCAAGTGATACAGGAACTGTGTGAATATTATCAAGACATCTTCATCGGCATTGAAAACTTGGAAATAAATTTCTAACAGTAAATAGTCGATGTTATCACCAGCCGTAATCCTGATATTAAATTTCCAGAATTTAACAAAGAAATAACAAAAGAATCCACATCCGGAAAATTCTCGTCGGTAAGAAGGCTATCCGAACTTGGCGATCAATTGATCTAAAAATTGATTTTAGGAATCGTTCCTCGATTATGAATTATCCAAATTGGCTGAAAAGAGAAATGAATATGAAAACGATAAAAACGATCTCCGGTAAAAATTTTTAACCGTTGTATTTTAAAATTATATTTTGAATTTCAGTGATGAGCTTAAATCATATGAACGACGAATAAATATTCTTGAAGACGAACTTACAAAATACAAACAATCTTCTAGAAAAGGATCTCGAACATTTCTAAAGCCAGTTTTATCTTCATTTCCATCACTTCCAACATGTTGCGGGAAGCCGAACAAATCCGATCACCCAAAAACTCAAAATATGTGATCATTTGACCTTGAAATTCGTTCTGCCACATTTGTGCCTGCCACTAACTTGCCACATTCCTCCACATCCATTTCAGTTCGGACAATGTGTCCATCCTCGTTGCTATCTAATAACGTCTGAAAAAGTCAACTTCGGACAACGTTGCTATCCGATTAGTCATTGATCTTTTAAGTTCAGGAATCGATCCTCTTTGCGTTCTGAATTGTGTGAATTGGATCTCTCCTCTTCTTTTAACCACTATCGACATCGATTTTTCGTCGTTTTTGCATCAAACAAACCAAACACGAGCTAATAGAGAAACTTTATTTAGAATGATAACACCGGTGTTTAAGGTAACACAGACTGACAATTTAATTATAATCGAGATAACTGCCAAATACTCAAAGGAAAATGTTTAAACGTCCCTTTAGTGTCCCCAACCGTTCAGGTTTAGCTGTCTGTACCTTTGTAGATTATTCCCAAATGACCAATTAGTAATTCAAAAAACGAAATCGCACATTTTAGGGGTTAGACAAATCTTAAGAGACATTTTGAAAGCCATCGCAAGCTGAAATTTTAATCGACCAAGAATTATTTGTTTTTAATGTTAAACCATTTTACCTTCGTCTTCGATTTCAACAAAAATTAACTGATCAGGAAGAAAATGTAAAGTCACAATTCGACATTGAAACGTGAGTGCACTTCAATTATATATGTTTCTATATCCTTCGTTATATAAGGGTGTCTCAATGTTTTCGGTGAATAACGACTCGTTTATGAGTTTGAATAACGACATCATAATTTGAGTAGATTCTGGCTAGCGTTTTTTGTAATCAGCTGAATAACGGAAATGTTCTTGACAATCAGCTGGATAAGGTTACACACTCAATTTCGTATCAAGTTAAAAAAATGTTTCCTACAATTAGATCGATGGCTGACACCCTTAAACTTGGACTGGTAGACTTAAAATGTCATCTTGGTACTAACTAAATGTGATGATGAATGTCAGTCTAAAAAGTTTTGAGAGTTATACAGAGTTTTAAGGGGTGTTTATACAATAAAAATTCCAAAACTGGTGCCAGGTGAAGATTTTGTCGATCTGGACTTGTTATCAAAACTGCTCCAGCCTAAGCGAACTGCTCAAAAGTCAAAGATTGAAGTTGTAGATAGTGAAAATCTAGAAGACACCGAGGAGGACGAAGATGACGAAGAGGAAGCAATCCAAAATTGGGAAATTGAACAATCAATTGTCAATGAAGAGAGGGATTTGGTTCAAAGTATAATTCCCTGGGTACATCATGTCCAGAAGTAATCGATATATTCAGACTCGACATATGGATTCGGTAATGAACGAAGCGATATATTTCAAAAATTAGAAGAAGAAAGTTCAGAATTATTCGAAAATTATCAAATATCAACAGTTCCAAATGATCTGAGGTCAAAAATCAGACTCGAAGCTGAAATTGAGTAAGTCAGTTTTTATTTTGTGAAATTTTGAAAGATATGGTTTCTAACATTGATCTTATATGTGTATGACGTGTGTGAATAAAATATTAAGGAAGTTTAACGAAGAACATTATCTTGCTGATTTATTTGACCCACCAGATGAATTACTAGATGCTCATAATTATACTGGGTTCTGGACCAATCAGAACGCTGATAATAAGGAACAATTAGAATTATCAAAAGAGGAAAAAGAAGTTTTGGTTGGCATTAAATCTAAAATTATGTCACTTGATCAGAAACAGACGCGAATGATTTATTCCGGATTGGTTGAAATTATTTTCTCTTATTGTTATATTTCGAGGAGTTTTAATGGTGAGATGGAACCGGAGGCATCCTGGATAATTGCAAAAATATCACCAATGTTATCTTGGGTAAGTATTATATTTAGTGTACGCAAAAATATCATTATACAATTTAATTTATATGAAATAAGTGCCTTTTAGCTCAATGTTTCATCTTCACCAAGAGAAGCACTAGTTAATTGTTTCCGACGAGCATTAATGTTTCCACTTTACAGAAGCTTTTCGTTGTGTGCAGCGTCGCATCAAGACACGATAATGATTATTTCAAATAGAGTGCTCATAACAAAGTTACTTCTTCATATAAGAAGCCTTTTCAATAGAAGGGAACCGTTTTATCTTTTGAATCAGGTAAGCTGTCCTAGCTACCCTTGAAAATCTTTAATAATCTTGTAGCTTTATATTGACGATTATATAATTTGGATTCAATCACGTGCTTTGGAGGAAAATTTGAAGAAATTAGGGAAAAATTTGGCGAGATATAGAGTCGAGCCGAAAAGTCTGAACTTGGATTTGGAACTACTCGAAAGAGTTGCTAGGATGACTATTGCCGAGGCGGACGATGATGATGGTAGGTTGAAAAATACATAATTGTAACTGAGGTTAATCCTCTTAAAATTAATATCGAGAATGAGATTTTGACGATTTGGGACATAGGATTCGTTTAGGATTATTGCATTTAAAATCGTCCGTCGAATGATTCATTTTTTTTTAGAAAACGAATGTGATTTGATAACGATGGAAGAAGCTATGGAGAAATTAGGTATTGAACTAAATGAAGGAGAATTCGTTTCAACGTATGAAAAGGAATGTCTTGAAGAAAAGAAGGAGCAAGAGAAAATTAATACTTCCCATAAGCTTATTGAAGAGATTTAATAAGTCATAAAATCACATCCTACAATTAAAATGTGATATATGAATCATATATAATATGATATCATACGATTCATTTGCAGTAGATTGCCCTAAAATATGTACTTTTATGACTTATGAAAATTATATTGCATTAATCATACTAAATCATATTAAATATTGACTAAAGTATGATTCATGGCATAACATTTGCCCTCTTTATTGACTGCTCTGTCTGAAACTGTACGGAAAAGAGAGAAATCCTATGTAACATTATAAAATAATGCGTACAAAAGAACTTCCGGCGATTGAATATCCCGCTGAGTATTCAAATGATAACCATACATATTTTCAGACAGAAGAAATGGCGGATAATACGAATAAACAGGTATGTCTGGTGAATTTAACAAAGTACAGGAGAATTTGATTATATTTTAGCCCGAGCGGAAAGCCTCAATGGTGGGAGAATCGTTATATTTGATATTGGGAGTGGAAAAAACTTCTGATTCTGAACAGATAAAAAAAGCGTATAGAAAAAAAGCATTACGACTTCATCCAGATAAAAATCACGATAATCCAGATAAGGCTAAACTTGAAGCCGAGTTCAAAGAATTAAATAGGGTAAGTGAGCACATTTTTATAGGGAGGTCATTATGATAAGTTAAAGGTTGATTTTACCGATTTCTGAAAAACGGTACTACAATCGCAATGAAAATTTAACTCTTATCGCGAAATTATCGCAATTTTAGAAAAACCTCTGAATATAAATCGAAACAGAGACTATCTGGTTTTTCGAACTTAAAGTTAACACACTTGTTTCTTGGACTCTTAACTATTTAAATATATAATATTTAGGCAAATAAAATATTATCTGATGAGCAATTACGACCTATATATGACTCGTATGGGTCTGTTGGCCTTGAATTGGCTGAACAGGTCGGACCAGAAAATGTTGCAACATTGATGAAAATGCAAACACCAGCTGCCAAGTTTGGAATGTGTTTAGTATTCTGTCTAACGGGTTTCTGTTGTGGTTGTTTCTGTTGTTGTTGCTTCTGCTGTTTCTTTTGCTGCGGTAAGTTACAGTAACCTCCTTACAGTGACTTAAACTGTATTCGATTCCTCATTATTATTTAAAGGCAAACTAAAGCCAAAAGTACCCGAAGATGATGAACAAGCAGATTTATTCCAAGGTAGTGATAGTGAGACACCAAATGAAGCACCATCTGGTGGTTACAGTTCATATCAAAATGATACTCCAGTGACTGCACAGCCAGCAGCAGCGGCACCAGAGGGTGCCTCCGAGAAACCAGTTATTGCTATGCCTCCACCACCTTCATATGGCGATCAATAAAAAAATACGATCTTTTGTACGATATATATATTCGTGACCGCACGTGACACGATTTGGAATTGTAAAATTTTCACACCTATCCTAACTGTTTCTGAAACATATTCATGACATAAATATAATGAAAAGCCCTAAATGTGTATTGTATCACATTTATTAGGTCAATAGTTCGATACAAGAATTATTATACCTAAGAGCCATATATATACTTTTCCTAATGAAACATGCAAATTTATCACTCTTTTCCCTGTCGATCCGTTTGCATTTATCGTCAGCGCGTTTTTGGATGATTTTATCTGCTTATTGTCAAAACTTTAAAACGGAAGTTCACGGCGGGGCGACACCCCTTCAAACAGCCAAAAATTAGGAAAAATAAAAATGTGTTAACAAAAAGCAGATAATATCCAAATCATTTCATTACTTCTTACGTGTTTAATAATTCCTAACATGTGATCAAAATGTAATAAATTCCAATATCATATATAAATAGAACATCAAGTAGAAGTATTTGCATATCTCTACAATTCTGTAGTAGTTTGTATCGAAATAATAACGGCAGCCTTTCGCACCAATAGCCCGTTTTGAACGGTGAAGCTCTTGGTCCGGAGAGGTCCGATAATATGTCCGATATATATATATTTCTTAATCGGGAATCCTATCTAGTTGTTCTCTTAATGCTAAATAATAACGAGCTTCTGATTATATATTTCGGTGGTTCTTGGAGGTGGCGGACATCGTAATCTCGGTGGTGCTGGTGAGGATGGAGCCATTTATAGGAGTTTTATCTCTCAAAATAACGGACAGGCTTAATATAAACATTTCCAAATATAAATATTCAATTTTCCCATGAATATCTAATTAATCGTAATGTCGGGTTGGAGTTTAATCAAAAGAAATTCATTGCAGGTACATTTCTTGAATCGGATTTGGCCAAAATCCGGAAGAATACCAACTTCGGAAAAATCTGGACTTCGGACACGGATAAAGATATGTCTTCGGACTCGAACACTCGTGTCCGACCTTCTCTGATTTACAGGAGATGATCTTCTCAATAAATCATTTGGATCAGGTCTTCTACAATTTGATTTTTTTAATAATGTAAAAAAGCCAGAATTTCTAATTAATATGCATATGTTGTGTAGGTCTTGGACTCTAATAACTGCCTTTTCTCAGACAGCTGTTACATGAAAAAGTTCGTGTGCATAAAGATATTAAATATAGTGAAGTGAGGCTTCGGGAGTCCCGAATCGGGACCGTAAGGAGGCCATAAAATCGTCTTGAGTCGTCATCATTATACCAGCGAGCATGGAATATCATTTTAACAAGTAAAAGTTCTAGACTATAACTTCTAGTGATTCTAACCAAATTCACAAATCTTTGCTACAACTCATACGGAAAACTAATTTGCAAGATTTTTAGCTTGGTGATATTCCTGAGATCAAAAAACTTCGCATGTTAAGTCTAGGATCGAGTCTGGAATCCAGCGTAAAAGAGAAGGTGACGTTAAATAGTCAGACATCTGAGTTGAGTGAAGGCCATCAATGTTCATTTCGATCGGTTATTAACAGTCTCTTTTGCAGACTTTTATACCCATGTCATTTCGAGCGATTTTCCAAAACCAAGCATTTCGATATAACGAGTTTCAGACATGGAACATGAGAAGCATCTTTGGGTGAAAAAATGTGAAAAAAATTCAATTTCTGTTTCAGGATTTTCTGAAAACCATCCTTTATTTTTTAGATCGGAACTCGTTTAGTACGATGAAAATCGAATCGACTACTTTTTGATTGTGAAAAATCATGTGAAAATAATGAAGACACAAAACGTCACATATAAACTATACGGTTGCAAGTATGAAGATTTGACGTCAGTATATCATTCTTCATACAAGCGTTCAAGTTGTGTGGCTTGACAGATTCTAATTTAAGAATATTGACAAGTAGAGTTGGAACGCACAGACCATTTGGCTTTAAACAGTCTCGTTCTATATTGAAACCACAGGTGCTTGATCATAACACGACTTTATCCACATGATTATCATAAGAATCTGATATTTATGGATATACAAAAATACCAAAATAAAATACAATAGTATGCTTGAATTTCGGACTCCCATTCTGTGGGCCATTTCTGTCAAATTTTGGAAAATTTTGGAAATCGCATGTTTTGCTAAAACTGTACGAATTTCTTTCTAAAAATATCCCATATTTTTGTTATACCTAAAATGCGAAAGTCTGAAATTTTTGGACTGATTCAACAACCATCCGCAGACATATTTTCGCATGGATCTTTTGTCCGAACGGCTTGATAAGGGCCTTATTAATAAAGCTCTTTTAAATTGGTGATTTTATCATGAATTAAATGTTCGCGGAACTTATAATAAAAACTTGAAGGTTAACAAAATAAATAGTCGGCGGATTTTAACGTCGGGCATGTTAAAGAGACCATTGGCGTTAAATAATTATCTACATGGACGAATATTATTCAAAACAAGCCAAATGTCAGTCAAGAAATTATGCCAAACAATCCTTTAGCAGGTTCTTTATAGAAATGCCGCTTATGCATAACGAATAAAGATTGAATCGAGAATTTTTAGATGGCATCTTCTAATCTGGATCCTATACAGGCTATAGGGGCTCTCACATTAGAGTGAAACAACCGGTCTTAAACTTGCACACATGAGAGTGTAACACCTGCAGATGCACCTGGTCTTGAAGTTGCATACATTAGAGATTAAAATAGACAATTGATTAAAATCGCATGGAAGTGTTCTACTCTAATGTGTGTAAGTTCAAGACCGGGTGGGTCACTCTAATGTGTTACCACCTATTGATTATGATTTTGGAAAGTTATCACAATGCGTCAAACTCAGATTTATGATTTGGATATGGTCTGAAATCTGGCAAAGCAGCCTGTATTTTCGGCCTGATGTGAGGTCATATCATTAAAATCCCTGGATTGGCAAATAGAGTTCAATGGTCATTATCTTCGAGACAATTTAACTTTTTGAACATTATTCTTGTTATGTAAAACGTATATTTTAATCAATTACAATTATGTAAATTTTAGTTTTTAAATGTGTTTAGATTTATCCACATCTAAAAAAAGATATTTCTGCATGAAGATATTACAAAAAAAAGATTAATGCCTAGGTTTCTCAAATGATCCCACGGAATTTTTAGAAAACATATGACACAAGCCATATCTTGATCAGAATTAGTGACAGGGATCAAAGTACCCAAACTCATTTACAACATTCAGTTAATCTAAAAGAGAAAATGATGCTACGCGAAGAGCATCAGCTCAGTGAAAATGAAGAAGACTTTATGCAGGCATGTAGGAACCGGTCCAAATTCTGATTTTAGTTTTGTGTCATCAGTGGACTTTCTTATAACAACTGATAACAATTTGTCAATAATTTGAAATCAAAACTTTGAAGCGAATAATTTTGGCTTTGAATTTTTCCTTTGTGTTTCAAAAAAGTCCGTTCCGATTGGATGCGAAGTTGGACGGGTTCTCCGGACCGTGTTTTCTGATAAGTCGTTGGTCCATGAATCTCTATTCAAAATAATCTGTATAGACGACATAACTAAAACTAATACTTTATTATCCAAATTCTGTTTTGGATCGAATAAGGGATGCGAATGTTGAGGAAATCAGACGTTTTGTCAAACTGAATCCAGATCTGTTAAACATGAATGGAATTCCAAAGGGATGTGGATGGGTCACTTCGCCATTATCACATTTAGGAAATGATATACTAATGACCCTGTAAAGGCTTTTTCACGCTTTAGTCACCTTTAAAGTTTTAAATGAATTTAATTTGAAATATAATATTGTAAAAATTATATCGTTCAAGTTTACTATCGCGATAATATTGAAAATCGCCTCCAATCATGTGAATATTTGGTCAAACATGGTGCAGATGTTAATTATGTTAACTCTCTTGGCAATTCTGTTCTGATGGTTGCTCTTTCAGCAAATCACGGAACACCAATTATAGCGATCCTAAGATGTCTGGTCGCAGCAGGGGCTGATCTAAGCAAAACTGGTGGCAGACTCATTTCTGTTATTTGGCAAGCGGCTAGGATTGTTGGAAATAAATTTGTTGACTCATAAGTTGAGTCATAACTTATATATGAAAAAATATATAATCAGCAACAATACCACTGACCACATTAGAATGTTCCGTTTGACCGTTTTTGACCCTTAACTTACTTTGGGTATGTAGAATAAGTGTTTAAAAGTATCATTAATCAGATACCTTTGGTATGAGACAGCCTGGCGGTCAAATCAAACGAATTATTAGTTTTTATTAACTAACTAAAACCTTGGGGTGGTCCGTTTTGCTACTTTACATCAATATATCACATTTATATGACATCAAGAAGCTGTTGAACTCATTAATTGCATCGTATAATCCAAAATGATTATAAATTGCTCTTTGAATTTTAAATTTCCCTAATAAAGACGCTCAAAGCTCATTCGCGTGCTGATTGGCAACTCATTAATGGATAAAACCCGCCAGCTCGATACTCTACTTGCTCGTGGCGCAGGAATTGGTACTAACTTTCACTGCCAAAAACATGAAATTCTTCTTTTTTTGCTCTGGATCAGAGCCTCTGGTGGTAAAACGGTTTGACCGATAGGTGTCGATTTTACGATAGATGTCGCATAATACGTTCATTCGAATGTGACAAAATTCCGTAAACCTTGGTACTATCAATGTGAGGGTAGGATCCCTCGAAACTTTGAAACCTAAATACAAGTAAGTGAAATATTAGTTTGTAAGGGTTGGCCGTGCTGAGTCTCTTGAGCTATTTATAGCGCAGGTGGATAGTTTTGAATCATCAGGTCTTAAAATATCTGTCCAAGTTTATAAATCAATTCACGTATTACACTAAGGATGCACGTATCAAATTTTTTCATGTCTACATATGGGGCCCATTTACCTTACCAACTGTCATCAAGTGAAGTTAGTATCCTTTTTAAAAGACACGGAGATGTTCTGGCGTAACATGCTCGCTTTGGTTACTTTAGGATTTTCAAAAATGGTTGAAGAGTCACTTTCGAAAATGAATTCAAATTTGCTTAACGAAGGTCTTATCAAGACTTGTGGCGATGCATGGTGGGACGATGGTAGATTTGATCATGAAAGGAAGGATTTACAGTTGTGTATACTAGACTTCATTAAAAGGGTTCAGGTATTTTGGTGAAGCAAATTTTAACATTCAATAGGGTTGGCGAACAGAAAGTTGGGCACCTAAAATTTTACCCGAATGTATAGTTTTCCCTAGGCCTACTTTACGAGATACTTGATTTTACCATTAGTTCGGCTAACTTCACTCTCCCCGCGAGGCCCCCGTTTAAAAGTCTGGCATTTTTTTCGCCTGTTTTACCCGGTGACGTTGGGAACTCGAAAGTGCTGATTTTACATCTAATATTTTGCTTCACTTTAAACAAATTAGGTCAAAATGTACGAGCATGCTAATTTTTTTTTTGCATTTCTAGATTTGGCTGTTTAACATGATTTTCATGTAACAACATAAAATGGAAGTTCCATTTTGGTCAAGGTCAAATTTATCGGTTAGGAATTCAGGTTAACGATTAATTAACCGGTAATGAGAATTGTTAAACATTTCTCGGCCTCCTTATCGTTGAATAAGGATTGTAAGATTGTTGAAATCCAAAAAAGAATCATTCTTTGCGAGATTTTGCTTCGACTTGGTGCCGTTGTTAGTTGTAAAAATCAATTTCAAAAGACTCCAGTTGAAATTGCCCGTTGTTGGAATCGTCAAGATTTGGCTAAATTCCTAGAAGGGTGTTCAAATTGATATTTTCACTCTGGTCAATCATTTATTTTGCCTTTTTTGCAAAAATTTTAAATATATTCATTTGAAACCCTCTGTCAGAAAATCCAGAGAGCATGATGGATAAAATCCCTGTTACACCAAATATGCTTCATGCTCAACGAACATCAACACCAAATTCGGTTATAAATGGAATTTCTACAAGAACTCAAAAATTGATTCAAAAGAAAGAACGAGAGGGCGTTCATTCAGCCCTTATTCAAAATCGAGGTGAGTTATTCGTAGTGATCGTCCTTTTTTATACCTATTAAAAGATTGACTGGTAACACTGCAATATTTATCCGATCGAAGTGTTGCAGTCTTCGTGTTGACTGCCTTAGTTTTCCTAAGACGATTTTATTTTAAGAAAATATTGCTCTAATATTCCAATATAGGAACGCTACATAAACACTATTAGATTTAAAACGAAAATAGGCATACACTTTAGTGTAATATGAGTATAAAGTGTATGCCTATTTTCGTTTTAGATCCAATATATTAAAAGTGAATTGATAGAATCATTTTAAGGACCCATAATAGTGTCAAATGTGGGTAATGGCTATGCTATTCCAAATATAGGATACCTTGCACATAACAAGCCTGCTGATCCACCTGAACCAGTTACACCCCAGTTTGGACGGACAAGCATTTCGCCACAATGGGAACGAAGAGATTCCTTCAATTCTTTACCAGCTGATCTTCATTCTGGTCAAACAGTTAAAGGTCCAGGGCTCGAATTATAATATACATTAATTGCTTAATTTGAGTTGAAATGATATCTAAAGGAAATCAATGGTCATTTTCGTTGTTGAGTCCTTTGAAAGAAATTGAAATGAAAAACTTATCAGCAACCAACAAAGAAAAACCATTGGTGACTAAAGGTGTCCCTCTCAAGTTCAAAGTTCCTCGTTGTCAGCTTCAACTGAAAATATCAAATCCTAGCTATTGTCACCCTAGTGACGAAAATCGAGCTCTTTCAGCCCCAGCGTCCCCCACAAAATATCAATCGATGCATGATTTTTTGACAAATGGAAATCAAAAACAAAAAAGGACTCAAGTTGGAACCCCAGGTTTATCACCAACATCGGCAAGTTACCATGGGCCGATTATACGTGGACAGAATCGAATAGAAATGAAAATTGGACAGCCACGACCAACAGCTGATAAGATATTTACGCCAACAGCTCCATTGAAAAATTATAATTTAAATGGAATAAGGTGAGTGTTCAAAAATCAACGATTGATAAATCGAAATAGTCGATTCTCGAAAGTGTGGAAACGAATTTACGTCTATTTCGTCATTTGGGGTGATTAATCTGCCTGGTACCTGAAATTATAAAGTATGCCTGACCTAATCTCAAAACATTTTTTGGCCCAAAAATTTGATGTTCTGTATAACTCGTTGTAATGAATGTTAAATAACTTACTTTTAAGTTCAAGTTCACCTCACCTGAACCAACCACCACAAAGGGTTGTCGAGCTTCTTACCAACCAGGTCAAATATCTCCAACAGCAGAAATCTTCAGTTGAATTTTCAATGATGGAATTAAAAAACGAAATAACGGACGAAAGGCATCGGAATCAAACCGTATTCAGAAATAAATTCAATTGCATAAAAATCGTTTTGAGGTGACCCATCTAAAATTTTTAATCCAACTTTGTCAGTGGTCAGAATTCTAAAACTTTTGAGAAATTGAGCTAACATTAGTTTTGAAGGATGAAAGGAAATATTGAATCCGTTAAAGACATCGGCATCAGCTTCAACTTGAACAGATGAGAACTGAAATGAGACAAATGCAAGAACAACATCAAAGGGAGAAACAAGAACTGGAACGACAAAACTTCGTTATTCAGGTTTTATATATTTTGAGCTAATAGATTTCCTTTCTGGTTGAAATGGGCGAATAGACTGGAGTTAACCAATAATGGGGGTTATTGAGAGAAATAGCCATGATCTGGTGTTTATTGATATCCACGTTATTGAAATTTGCTAGATTGATACTCAGATCAACAGCGTGTCAATCAGTTATTAGTAAATATTGAATTGTTCAAGTTCCGTGGTAATCCCGCATTCATGCGATTTCATTAGTTCATGTGGTTGATAAATACATTTTCCTTTTCAACGCTGCACCAAATCGCAAACAGTTCCTTCGGAATTAAGATTTTAAACTCACCATAATGCTCAATCCACATACAATCTGTCTGGTAACTATTTTTCAATCTCTCCATAGAATTTCATCAACCCAAAATATAAATCTCAACATTATTACAGTCACCTATAAAAAGGTTGTGCAATTTCAATGATCAAAGTAGTCCGATTCAAAATTTGATTTTGGTTTCTTGGAATTTCAGCATTCGATAGACTAAAACCGGAACTCTCATTTGCCCCCTCTAAATGAACTTTGACATCATAGGCTGGATGAAAGTCCGTTAGCGTCGTCCATTGTTAAATCATTTCGATTTCGATTGGATATCACACTGAGAATCCCTCCCGCGTCGAAAACCGAGCGTTTGCCGGGTTTTTAATCTTAATTTTAGAAAAAACTTGAACAAAAAGACAGTGCGATAGCGGACATTCGATCAGTTTTATCGGAGCAAGATAACTTTGAAGTGGACTATCATTTCTAATTCATCTGTTCTGTTTCTTCAACTCACTGTCAAATAATAAAAATTCCAAAATTCAAATAAGTCAGATGTTCTGTGGTTATTATTCAGAAAAGGTACCGTGAATGACGGTGAGTCAAATCCAAAAATTTGAAATTCCAATTTTATATAATGAATATAGAAGGATATGCTGATCTGCGGCTTACGTGGAAGGTATGTTTTATGAGGCCAGATGGCCTGACTCACCTTACTATCACTGTATAATTCAAAATCTAACAGTTGTTAACAACGATGTGTTCATTAAAATTACTAAATCAGCTCATTGAAGGATATAAAATAAATCAATAATTTGCAGTTCGTGTTGATCTTCACGTTGCGCTGCTTAAATGCGCCATCCGAAGCCTAAATCGGGTCTTTGCGAAACCTTTTAAGGTCATTTCAACTGAAAACTGCATTTCAAAAGCAGTCATTTCATACATAAATTGGCGTACTTGATCAAGGGATGGTTTATTCTTGAAATTAAAATTTTTCTTCCCAAAAAACTAAAAGTGCCTATGAAATCAGAAACATCTTTTCCCGAAAATAACATAATTTGTAGTTTTTATATGAAGTTTTCAGCTACAGAATTCCTAATTTCGCGGACATTTAAACCCTGCTCAATTTCAAAATACATCATTTTAAGAAATTATCGACTTTAATTTCAACGCTCGTTGGCCATATGGAGCTCCAATAAGCCAGTTTAAACCTGTTTTGTAATCTTGGAATGTAATAGGTTACTACGGTATCTTTGCAATTATTCTACTCGATTGTGAAGAGTATTTTCAGGAGAACGCCGTATCATATTCAGAGTCTGAGTTTCAGACGATGCTGTCTTCTTGAGATAATGAACCGTTAAAAGTAACAATCATTACCGGATAAAATATGAAATGCCCACCGTATACCGTACACGTGTCATTGGAAGTGTCATTGGAAGTTTCATTGGAAGTTTCATTGGAAGTTTTGGATAGTCAACTCAAGATTTGGATAATATTCGTAACTTAAAATAGCATTCTTAAGTCACTGTATGAAGCGAAAATCTCGCAAGATACGAAGGGTTGAGAATCCGGTTAAATTCCGGTAAATTTTCGGTTTTTAATTATCGTTTTAAAGTTGGTGTTCTGAATTATTCAACATTTTAATTGAATCGTTTAAATTACACCCGCTGTAAGTTTCAGCAATAATGTTATATTTCCAACATTGTTAAAAATGGTCGTGAATTTGGTCAGATATAGTCTATATCATATAGATATAAGATGATTTATTCAGTGTGAAATTTTCAATTCACCAAAATTTCAATAAATTCACATTGCATCAACGCCATCGGACATTTAATGTTCACTTACGTGAGCATTTAGCGCGAAATCGGAAATTGGCGCGAAATCGGAAGTCTCATTTAAAGAACATTGTGGGTGATGCATGTGTCGTTAACCGGTTTAATTTGTCATTTTGATCACTTTAAAGGTCCCACATTTGAATTAAATCGGTTATGAAATTTCGAGATAAATCGGTTATGAAATTTCGAGATAGTCGGACGAGTTTAATCATCACGGTGTCAAAATGATAGATCAAAAACAAATCGTGAATGGAATATTCGAACTTTTTGACTTGATCTGAAAACTTCAATTTCAATTAGAACCTAGGCAGCTTGATACTGTCGTGATGTTCAACGTGTTGCAACATGGTTGACGCAAAAAAGTTGCTGAATTATTTCCGTCATTTTTTCGTTTTGATGATCAAGGTTGATGATAATAAGTTTTGATGACCAGTT
>SCLD01111716.1:0-28965 GCA_004367895.1 Oikopleura longicauda
GTCTTGGGGGGATTTTAGGGATCCAAGAATCTTTTATGACTTGAAATTCGATTTTTAAGCTCTTTGGCCAGAACATAATCTCTTCTTTACAATTCTCTGCTTTATCACGGAATTTGGCCACGATTTGCGCAAAAATTACTAATGATAAGGAGGTTAACATCGAGTTCCTAACTGCACATTAATAAGTCTTCACTACGAAGCCCTAAATAAATACCAAAATTATAAATGCTTCTAGTTTCTAGGGTGTCAGACAAAATCTAATCAATATTTGTATACTGTATACAATTGTATGTATCCCAAAAAGATCTTGGTCTTCACATAACAAGTTAAGGGTAACCTGGTCAGAACTAAAATACAGTAAATCATCCGAATAAAACAATGAAAACAATTCTAGCGAAACTTTAATTGAATATCTCCCATCATAATGAATTTCATAAAAAGATCCAAGTCAAAATATATTGCCTCCGATTGACGAACTTGTTCGCGAATATTATTAATTTGGAATTTCTTACAAATGTTATTCTGTAGAATTTTCTCTGTTTAACCTACTCTGGCTTGCGCAATTCTCAAGGCAAACACATAAAGGGAAAATTTTTGTGCATAAATTGAACTTTGAACAGCTCTTCAGACACGGATATCCGCAATTGATTAAGAATGAGGTCTGCCAATTGTCCGCCAGACCTGGTCTCGCTGGATGTCCAAGGCTTTCGCTCTCTATATCGTATAGACTTTACTATATTAGCTCTACTATATTAGCTACTGTATAATTAATCTTGGGTTGCATTTATGATAACATATCATTGAAAAGGCTTTGTCTCTAACATTCAAACGAAGAACTTTTGTTTGAATTAGTTAGTATAGTTTCTATTGACTTTTCATAAAATTTGGCAAAAAAAAGTGTGGCGAAGAAGCACGTTTAGACTGATTAGACCGGTTTGAGCAAATGCCGAACACATAGACTATGTAACATATCTCTGAATTTCAAGAATGCGATCTGGGCTCCAAACGAAGAATGATTAAATCCTGAAAGCAGTCCAAAACCAAATCTTGGTCGTTGAGCTCCTCCAGCAAATCATTGCGCGAAACAATTTTATTATTTTAAATAAATAATTTAATAATAAATTATTTGATATCGAACAGATCAGAATTTGTATCATTCTAAAAAAAGTTATTCAATTTTAATTTCACAAGTTTGAATGAGTAATGGCGAACGAATGAGTCATCCTTGATGATTTTACTGTATTCTTATTGGCGAAAAATAAAATAGCGATTGATTTAAAAATTGAAAAGAGAAAATGTCTGGTTGGGATGACGAAGAATGGAAACCACCATCAGCTGAACAATTAGCAGAAATTGAAAAACGTCGCGCTAGGAAAGATTACACTCAGTTGCAGTATCATTTGGTCCCTCAAGAGATACATAAAAATCCAGTTTGGACATGTACACACGATAATCAAGAACAGATCAAATAAGATTTCACAACTCATGGGCCAGTATATGCTAAAGGGCTACAGGATGCTTGACAAAAGTTGTTCCATTTGTGGCACCGTCCTTTTACAGACTCCAATGTCGGAAGGTGGCACAAAATACTGTGTTGGTTGCATTGATGTCGATGGAGGTAATTAAGTCTGGTAATATGGTCAGCAAGGAATCCAACGAAAATTTTAGTGAATGGAATCGAACAGAAATCGAACACTGCGCAACAAAAACCGAGTAAAACTTCTATTCACGAACCAACAAAGGTTTGTAGGCGGCAAACTCGAACGATTCACGACGATGCGTAACTTTTTGGTCGACCACTTTTTATTGTCTTATTCGCAAATGTTTTAAGATGATTTTGCTACAGCTATAAATACCTCTTTTCAGAAGCTCGTTAATAAATGTAGCCTCAAGAAAACAAAAACGCAGCCACCAAAAGAAACAGCCTTACAAAATGACCCTGTTGCAAATTTTGAAGCCCAAATTATGAAACAGGTCAAAGTTGAATCCACAAGTAAGACAAGTACGATTGGAGCAGGTGACAGCCAGACTGATATCCAGTCCTTGACGAAAAATGGAGGAGACGAAAATGTTGAGCGTGCCATTAGAAAGAAACTCGAATGGGCAGCGAACGAACTTGAAAATACGACTCAAATACAATATGCAAAAGACATATTAGGATTCATCCGTGAGGGTTATGCTACATTGGAAAGTATGAAATGATCACTTCGGTTCACCGTGGTCAAAATACACCTACTTTTTTGTATAGCATGTATTTTACTAATAAACCTTGAATTCAAAACTAAAAAACGTCTCAACTATGTATGGCTGCAAACAGGGTTGCATTGTATATCTCCGTAAAGCGATTTCTTGAATATTTTCGTTTATTTCTTCAAAAACGAAATGAACTTATGGGTTTTCCAGGTAGAATATAGAGTATTGTTTATCGTTCAGTCTGGACCAGATACGGACCATTTCATCTATGTTATCAATCGAATTGAATTCGATCAGATCTCCGAGATGATGAATGAAATCTTCAAGGTTTCGGAATCTAGAATCGGAACTTTCCAGATCTTGAAAATTTTGAATTTCATCGCGATTGATTTCTCCTTTGCTCACATTTGAAATCAGCAACAGAAACGCCTAAATATAAATTAACAGCCACGGCAATAACTGTTGGAACAATAGTGAAACAGAATTGTTGATAAACTTACCTTGACGAGTAGTTGAAATGAAGGTGATGGTGTTTTTGAGCTCATTCCAACCATTGAAAGAAGAATTGAAGAAGGCTTCTGATCAAAGAGATAGTTTAAAATTGGTTTCAGCTCATTATGAAGAAAAACTTGAAGAACGCCAAATGAATCCTTGTCAAGGGTGTCATCTTTCCACAAGGCCATTGTGAGACGAATTATTTGATGAAGATAAATTACTAATTTCCATTCCGATTCTAGATTTTCTAGTTTGATATTTCGAATCAAATGAGTATTTTGTTGAACCAATTTGATTTTTGAGACTGCCGGTAGAGTAGAACGAAGCTGCTCTTGCAAAAGAAGAAGCGGACATAGCAAAGATTCTGTTTGATTCAAACAATCGTGGAACTCATTGCGAATATAAATTGGTAAACTACATAGTGTTCCATGTAATAAACTCAGCCCATGGCCAATTTCAAAAGATTTTTCGATTGCTCTCTCTATCATCACCAGCTGGCAAATTGGATTTCTCAAAATTCTAGAGCTCGTTCCAATAAACAATCTCAGTCTTTCCAATTGTGTTTCATCATTGATCACTTGGACAAAATAATCTAAAAATTCGCTGTTCGTGTTCAGTATTTGAAATAAATCTCCCCAAATTGGAATAAATTGATCCTCTGGCACTTCCGGTGTGACGTCATCGACTATCCAATTGAGTTGATATGCCAAAAAAGGGCTGATTCTAGATTTTAGAACATCTCCATATGTTTCAATGTTCGATCTTCGCAACAGCCTAGAGAGTGCCCCGATCCAAATTCGACGTCTCGCCAAATTCTCGTCGGTAGTATTTTCGCGACCACAAGAACAAATCTCTTGAATGAACTTGAGACAGGCCACGTGACACGACGTCGGATGAATAAACGAGTCTAAATTCAGATTCGGTGACATCTCATTGAATATGCCCACGAGTTCGGAGTTTGAAATCCACGAATGATTATGGGTTCCAAAATCTAGCCACTCTAGAATAGTTGCATTGAACGTTTCCACTTTATGAATCTGATAATCTTCTCCAGAGATGAACAGGATAGTTCGTAATAGGACGGGTATCGGTGAAAACGAGGGTGATAGGGTAAATAACATTGCCCAATCAGAAGCGAGGATTATATTTGAAATCATTTCATTCAAAATTGGCGATTTATAATTGAAAATTTGAATAAATAGTTCATTGAGTTCTGCGGTTGGAATCAACTCCCCAATTTCCATTTCATTGATCAGCTTGAGATTTTCCAAGAAATATTCCTGAAATTACTCATAAATATCGGACATAAAATGGTTATCGACAATGAAACGGTCTAATGGGGTGTACCTTTGGCATTTTGACAGCTGATTCGTCGGGAATGGTCATCTGAAGGTGAAAAAGTGAAAAGTTTCTTTGGGTGGCGGCTTTAGAGGCATATGATAAACCATCATTTATTTGATTTGAGTCTATAAATTATTATAAAAGCTCGCAAAACAAAAAAATTGTTATGAACGTTATAAATATAGCGATATGTCGGATTTTTTACGAAAAATTTCAAAAGGAAATTTCACAGAGGAAGAAACCAATGCTATACGAGAATTAGGTTGGAGCTTTTCTTATAATTTCATACATTATATATAGAAATATCTATCAATTAATATTATGATGAAGATTTAACCGTTATCCGTTAAATCGGTTACAAGTAAAATGAAAAGCCCTATGAGCTGAAGAAATTGACAAAGTAACCAATAAACCACGATATTCACAGAATTATAGTTCAAACCGATTGTCCCTCCCTCTAAATATCCCAGTCGGATCGCCAAGTATCAAGTCAGGTTTTCAGACGAACAGGTTACCACTGAGAAGAAGTCTGCGAGTTCAAATTCTGAAAACCTATTCAAGCGTCAACCTACACCCCGACTTGGTCGAATCGGACGAAGTTTCTCGGATTCGGTGGTTACACAGACGGCCAATAATACGGCGAATTATCTTTGGCTAAAAGTGAAAAACCATATTTTTTCATCGAATAGATAAATAATTTCATGCTTTCCTGGATCAAATTCATTCAGAACTTTGTATCTTTCTAATAAAACATTCAGAAATATTTCAACTGCTGGTCCATGAGGCCAGATTAATTTGTCGTGCTTTTTGATTGGCTGCAAAAACGGTTCGACCGCAATAAAAGTAGCTTCGACAAGGTTTCGAACATTTTCACTTGTAGAATGGTCATATGGTTTGTTCATATTCAATATTACAGTCATTATTGTAGCTAAAAATGTTGTTAGGCACCATAAATATCTATGCAAATACCTATGTGGGGGAGGATTGTCGGCCAGATTGGTCCAGCGAACAGATCTTCATTATGTCGGATAGTCAAAAAGTGATTCGAGATTAGATTTATGATGTCTTCTCCACATTCCAGCTCAACGTTAGCCTCTGATAGCCCTTGAGAAAAAGTTATTCTTATAAAGTCGTTGTGAATCATAATTACCGATAAACGCCTCCTTGATTCGATCCCAAACTGCATTTACTCCATCACCGGCTGATGATATTTGTAAAAGTGTTTGTAAAATATCTCTTGCCGATTCCTCCGGCCGTGCTCTGATAATATCACAGGTCTGTTTCGCCAAAATCGCCTTGACCAAATCGGTAGAATCATTCGAATCAGGCAAATCAAAATCGAGATTATTTTCGCCACTATTGTCGCCGGAGAGTGCGAAGAAACCAGATTTGAGACTGAAGATTAGTTCTTGAAGATGTTCTTCAGAACAGGATGATGCGAATTCAAAAACTTGAAATTTTGAAAGTAGGGAAAAAGCAAGGGTAGTGTGACCTTTATTCAGACGTTCAATGACTTTCATTTGTCAAAAATATAGCGGTATGTTTTATACCGTGGTCAAAATGGACCAGTTATGAACCATACTGTATGATCACTTTGGCTAAAAAATGAATATTTTTTTGACAAATTCCTATTGAGTACATTTGAACGAAATCTGGTGAATCTATTTGAGGCAAAAAGTGTGGTGCCAAAATTGAAGCAAGAGATGGGAAACGGATACAAGTGTCCAAATGTTGGAATGATGCTGATTGGCTACAGAATACTAGAGCCAATTTTTCAACCAATCCGATCGCGATTCGAGCACATGGTGAGAATGATGTCACTGATGGGGTAACAGATCCAACCAAAGCGTAAAACATTGCTTCTCCTTGTCGTTGAGCCATTTGACGTTCCTCTTCTAAGATGGCCGTCCTAAAAGTTGTTTCCAGCTGGTCTGCAATGTGATTTAATTTAAAACTGGATGTGCCCAAGCTTGACCATCGATTTGGATTGACCCAATTTGTACGAATTTCAAGATATTTTTGTCGGTTTGCGGCCAAGATGTTTCCAATTTCATTCATTTTAGTTCGAATTTCAATTTCAACGGGCACTTTGGCTGGTGCCTGACATGTATGACCTCGAAAACCTTTCAGATGACTTATTCATGTGATCCTGGTGTAGTACATGGTGTGGTGCACGGTGTAGTACGTACACTAGTGATAGCATAAGCCAGAACCTGATGAACATGAAGCTTCAACTTCAATAACCTGAGGAAGATTTTTATAAAGATCTGGTAATAAGTCACAGTATGATATGTCCAACTGAGTCAGCTGTTCTGCACAACACAATTGCCAATCAGCTGTTGATATAAACTCTGAAATTAACGGCGAACAGAACATTCTAATGTCACAATTCAACAAAAAGTCAAGTCCAGGCATTTCACCCTTGTTATCAATTTCTATAATTTCATCATTGAATAAGTCTTGAGCCGGGCCCAAATCTAATTCGGCCAAATCTTCTTCGCCTAACGAACAATGTTCAAATAATGGAACATCTTTCACTTCATAACGTTTTCTCCATTCTTCTTTCGACTTTTTTAAATCTTCCTCGAACCCAAACCGAGATAGGGTAAGCCAGTCACCAAACTTTCGGGATCGAATTTCAACGAGCAGATTAGGTCCATACTTTGACAAGTTTTCAAATTAATCTCTCGTTCAGCCAATGACCGATCAGAATTTGAAAACAGACCTGTGGGGGCAAATATTGAAGTTCTTCTTGGCGATCATGAACTCTTGGTTCCTCCAGCCATAAAGCGGCTGTCCAAAATAAGGATGCGATAGTACTATCTGATACACCCACGCATGGCGGCATTTGGGCGCTGCTGTCGGTGAAAAATTCAGAAAGCTCGACAAGACGCCTACGCAATTTTGCTAGAAAGTCAATATGTGGATGTTTTTCGTAGTATTTATGCCCAAGGGAGACTCCATCTGTTTCGTGAAGGAAACATAAAAAGAATTGATGTGTAAGAAGAAGTAAAATCGGCGAATCGAATCTCAAATCGAGCAACATTTGACCGAGTTTATAAATTGGTAGCGACATATATGTCGAGTTTATATTCAGTTTCGTTTTAGATTCGTCAAAAGCTTGATTGATAACCATTGCAGGATTTGCACTAACCAATTTTTTCATTTCTTTTTGAATCATCCAATCAGAATCGTTCATGATTATTTCGTCCAAAGCACGGTAAAACTGGAATTTGACCAGTGGTGGGACAGAATGTGGAAATGCCTCACCCAGATCATCGTGGGTAGGTTTTATTGCTTTTGCGAATACGGCTGTTAAATTTTGCCATCTAGAATTTGAAGGCTCATTCGATTTTATTTCTCGTTTTCTTCGACCATGCAGCCATCCCAGGAGGCATATTCGAAAAGTGGTTTCAATTTCTGTGAATTGTTCTACGCCAGAATCTTTACCGGTTTTTAGTGAACTCCAAGCGTAAAACAGACACTTTTCTAATAACTGTAGCACACTGTCCCTTGTCCAATCTGAAGTGAGGAAGCAAAGGTTATTGGGATCGCAATAAAGGACTTTTTCAATTAACTTTTTATGGTTTTCAATTAATTCTAATTTCCTATCAATAACTTATAAATAAATAACGACTTTTTATCCATTATAGAGAAAACTAGCCTGAGCGATTTGTGATAAAGTTTTATCGAATATGGTTTCTTTCGATTGGCTTTCCATAATTTTGAAACAGATTTCGAGACATCGAACAGCCAAAATCGACGCACCTGGTTGCTTGATACAAATCAAACCGGTTTCAACAAGTTTTTCAATTCGACTGTTTGGATCAGAATCACGTGAATCGAGCATAGTAGCGAGTAAATATGCACATGCTGGTACTGATGAATTAAGTACAGCTGGACCAAGTAGGGGATTGGAATGAGCTTCGAGTAGTTCTGGTTCATGAAATTCCGGATCCAGACCGGAAGTAGATTTTCGAAATAGCGGATTTAATAATAGACGACTCAGTTGCGTGTGAAGGTAAGTAATATGATCGAGTTTTGCTTTATTAAGGCCAAGAGTATCCTTGATCGATCCATTTTTAGGTTTTGTCACTTCCAAAGTTTGACGAATAACAATATTGGCGATCTTTTGATGTATTACTAATGGAATCGACGGTTTCGATCCATCGCAATAGCCCCAATTCATATTCTGAATCACGCTTTGAGCTTTAATTGGTTTTCAAATCTATCGACCAAACACAATGTTGAAAAACAAGGGATTGGAAAACTGCCTAATCGACTGGGGACCGAAGTGTAACATTCATTGAGGAGCCAGTCTTGAAGCAAAGCAATGTCATGTTGTTCAGGAACCCAGTGGGTAAGCCGTATTCCATTTACCAAATTGGTTATTACTTCACCATATTCAAAAATTGACTCGGATGCAAATACCAAAAGTGTTGAAAATAAACTTGCATGTGTGTTGAGAATAATTCGAAATATTTCCATTCGAGTCGAATCGTCAATTTGATGAAATGTTGCCGGGAGCTTGATACAGACTCGATAAAATAAACTTTTTTGGATTTTAAAATGGACTTCGCGATGCTGAAATCCCTATCTCAATAAAGCTGTTTGAACCTCCTAAACTGAAGCTGGTCTTACATGTATGACAATGAAGGATTATTTTTTTCAAAATCTGCCTGAATAATGGATTTATGAAATCTAAATCTTCGTGTTTCCTTTTTCGAATAAATGATGCCACTGATTTTAAATAGTCAATAAGATCTGAATGTGATAAAGATGCGATTCTGTTTTCAGCGTATTTAAATGTGGCATCATCTAAATTAATCTCACTCGCATCGGTGCCATGTTCGATTGAAATAAAGAAAAAATGTCCAATAAACGGCCTGACATCTTCAACTTGTTCGAAAGGCAATTTCATCATGTTTGATAAGATGCCAAGACGAGATATGCTGAGATACCGAAGGACGATTTCGGACATTGGCCCATCGGACGGTCCATAGAGACTAAATTGAAGTCGAAGTAATTTTGCCATTTCGTTTGATAATATTTGAATTGAGTTTTGAAATAAAGTTGAATAAGAATGAATTTTTATGGCGTTTGATAACAACTCGATGATGCTTGTGATAAAATGAGGGAAATTTTCCATATTGGACTGTTCAGAATAAAATTGACTCGATACACGACTCAAGTTTAATTGAAGAATGAGGGCATTGAGGTCACTTGGCGATAGGAGTGCCAATCTTTTAGAGTTCACCATAATTCGATACATTAATAAGAGAAAGTTTTAAGGTGTCTACATTGTGGTGAACAATCCTGGCATTTGCATCACGTTCCATCCCACCCATAAGTTCAAAATCTGAAATGAGGCTGAACTCGGAACTGTTTGGGGAACTATTTTGCACATTTACAGGGCTTGAAGATGTTCCATGAAGATTTTCTTCGACTCCTTCTTCAAGATTTTCAAAGTTTTTTACTTCTGGGACTTCTTTGATATCTTCAACAAGCTTTTCAGATACAGAGCATGTCGCCATTTCGATGTAAAACATAAAATCTCTTATTGATTCTAGATTAGGGATAGGATGCTGTACTTTGACCAATCGATGAAGCCATTTAGCAATCCAAGTCGGGGGTAATCCAACAATTAAATCGAGAAGTCGAAGCTCATCATAAGTCGAGAAATGAAGTCGATGTTGCTTCACAAGTCGACTCATCCAAAATTGACACGATTCGGCCAAACCAACAGCCTCTAAATCAACAGCATGCTGAGCTAATGTATTCAACCAAACCCAAAACATTCCCATTTCCAACTGATCGTAACTTCGAAGTTCAATTTTGAATCGAAGGGACGAAAGGGCTTCAGATGCACGAGCTTTTGTGAGAGCAACATTATCACGCAACTGTGTTCGAATTGTTCCAAGTATATTTCTTAGCTTTCGCTCCGATGAATTCGAATAATTTATCTTTTCAAAGCTTTTTTTCGCTTCGACAGCACGACCACAGCCACAGACGGCATTTACTGTCACCTGACTTGTCCAAAATTATGAATTGGCGTGAATATATTACGTTTAATTAATTCAAGTTGATCTGACTAAGATTTGGGGTTGATAGGATGAGTTAGATTTTGATAAGGGTTCAATAATCTGTTCCTGTGTCGTATTCGATGAAGCTTGGCAAACTGATCTTCAGCATTATGATCATGTTTAGCTAAATCAAGCTCAGCTTCTTTTGATTTTTTTAACCATTTAATAGCTTCTATAATCAACTCGTTTAATTCTTCACATTTTTCGTGTTTCAAGTGCCAAAATCTTTGCCAAATTTCATATTTTTCAGTTTCCGTGAAAGAAAAGCAATTCTTTATCCAGTGGTTTTTATTTCTCTAATTTTGTCACATGTGACAGAGAAGTGACACGTTACAATCTACAAAGCAAAATTTAATTTTAACCACCCTCCTTGTCACTCATATTTTTATCATTTTTTTCTCTTCTTGTTTCTCTTTTGAATCTTCTCGTGATGTTTAACCTACGCAATTTGTCTGATTGGTCAACTTATCCCGAGATTGTCCGTTCCCATACCCGTGAGAATATTTTTTTAAAGAGTTTTTTTTTCGAAAAAATAATTTTTTTACTAAAATAAACTATAAAATAATAAATGAATATCTTTAAATGACGTTAACAATGATGAATTACAAGAAGAAAATGTAATTCAAAGATTAATCCGACTTGAAAATGTCTGAAATGTCTAATTCTGTGGAAGCAGCGATGGTCATGACTTATGAGTCATGAGTCACGGCCCATGACATGATTCTTATTATTTCTTGATGTCTATTTATCAGATGATCAGTGTAGCTTGAAGAATTAAGTTGAATTATGTGACATAATTTATGTCCTTGTCCTTTTGGGAATTGGTTCGACATAAGATAACCCACGCATATATCAACTGACTTCTCATTGGTCAGCTTAGTGTCACATGGGGCATCTTACCATCTGGTTGGAATATTGTTTGTCATAGATCATTGCAATGTCATTGAAACCAATTTTAGAGATTGATTTTCTTCACTGTCAAAAATGTGGCCGAAGACCAAATTTGAAAAACCCAATAATTGTTGGAAAATGCAGCCGTACTTTTTGGTTGGTATTCATTTAATTTTCTGCTGCCTCACAAGGCTATTGATGCTAGTTATTTTCTGAATTTACGTTTATTAAGTGTGATGTGTGCTCGCAATCACAAGAAATGTGACCGATATCGTCCATGCAAATTCTTCAAAATCGATTCCAAATTAAGTGCAAAAATACCGAAGATCAGGAAAGTTTTAATCGAGGTTCATAATAAACCAATTTGCGCTTGCGAAAATCCAATCATGTACCGTCGAAATTCGAAAAAGCGGACACGAAACCGCAGCGATCTCGGAAAACGTCGAAAGTAATCTTTTCATTGATAGTTCAGTTAAAGCAATTTATTCTGCCAAAAAGATTATCCGAAATCGGCAATATTATAGAGTTCTTTCCGGGCGACAGATCAAGGTGAGCGCTTGGGCATAGCACTGTGTGCCATCCATGTTGTTATGGTAAAAATGCAAGTTTTTTTCCAAATCACTGAAATCGTCCGGGCAATAATTTACAGCGTGAATTTAGATGACCCATCTCTGTATCCTTCATCATTTCCCGACGGTCACCGTCTCTTTTTGTCATGTTATACTGCTCATGCGGAATTCGGATCAAATTATTAAAAAACACAAATAGATTCACGATTAAAAACATTCAAGCAACCTATTCGAATAAAAAATGACAAAATTAAAGTTAAAAGAAGTCAACACAAAAAGGACTGGTTTTGACCGATCGTTGTGATAAAGTGGGGTGTGTGTTTCCGATGGTCGACGTCTCTTGACTGCCCTCAGGAGATATTCGGACCAAATGCCCATCGAGAAGAGACCCCCATCTTTATCCTTATGATTTTCATTTTAATTTTCAGAAATCTAAAAAGTTTAAAGAAGTGGCCATTAAGATAAAGCAAAAAGTTTCTAAAAAGAAGTATATTTGGAGTAGCAAACGAACAAAATGGAAATTGAAACTGAAGAAAATGAAAATTTTGATCTCAAGAGCGAAGGAAAAGCAAAGTAATTTTATTCAAACAAGTCATACATAAATTTCATAAAATCTTTATTCAGAAAACCACCATGAGATCATCGAGAAGGCACGAAAGAAAAAAGCTGCTCGAAATCACCGAAAACGAGTGAAACCACCAAAACTCTTTCCATACCGATCCCGTGAGCAGTCTAGCTTGGCTCGACAAATCTCTTCATTCACTTCTTTTAAACGTCCCAAGGAAAACTTTCAAACTACCAGACCAAAAAACATAGCCTCTTTGCAGCGTCATATTTCACCCCGTCATTCAAAAAGGCGATAGATAATGTATGTTTAATGTATTTTTTATTTTACAAATAAAACGGTGGTTCTATTTCAACAGTATGTCAATCCTTTTTTGGAATAACAATGAAAGAGCTGAGCGTTTAGTATCAACGACGTCTACTTTCGTTGAAGCTCGCCCCGGCCCGATATCGAACGTTTAAATATAACTCAAGGGCCTCGGGTAGAAGTTTGAACTTTATATACAAACGCATTCTAATGAGCGAAAATCAGGGAATTGTACCTACTGTTGAGGCACAACCGTTGAGCCCTTGAAGAAACGGTATATAGTATACCGTATACTGTCCGAGAAGCTCTTCCGATTCTTGATATTACTCTGCTTATCAGTTGGTCACCCGCTTGTCAGAGCTTAGCGAGTCAATCCGTGGGATGAGCGGATAGGGTGTCCGCGAGGCGGACACTGAGATTTCAGTAAACTCGATTCTTTGCTTTATTCAACGATTCAAGTGGTCATAAAAAGCTTATTTCGATATTTGAAAAATGTTAAGCCTATAAAAAAATTGAAATTTCGGCAAAATATGTGATTTTTGGCAGTTTTTTGCCTGTCGTTTTTGATACCACGGTATGTGACGGTAACCACTACCCTTGCGTGAATGCTAGAGTCATACTGAATCGATTGAAATCAAACCACATTTCCGACGGCTTCCGACATAGGTCAAAATCATGAATTTGAAGGTAAATTACGTAATTTTTACGTCACATGATCATTTTACGTGAAAACAAATGCCACCAGTGAATTCAGCATAGCCGATTTAGTCAAAATGGATTCTTAAAGTCCGGTTTCAAGCAAGTTCAAAATTAAATCTAGAATGTTTTTATTTTAATTTCGCCAAGAATCGGCTTTTTTCGACTAAAGTCAAATTTCTCAGTCATGTGACGCCACAGAGAAATTTCAAATACAAAGTCTGAAAGCTGCTGAAAAATGCTATCTGACTAGTTGTCTAGTAAAAAAACTTTTTTCGACGCCCGCTTCGCGGACTTACTACATCTCAAGTTCACACTTGATCTTAGCCACAAAGGCCTGAAGCGATAATGCGATGGAATCTGGATGTGAATTCGACCAAGATAGAAAAGTTATGGCGCACGGATAAAAATAATCGAGTGGCGGAAAATGAACTCATACTTTCAAGAGGTTTTCGAGCAATCATTGACCTGACATTTCTTAATTTAAAAAAGAACTGAAATTGAGATTTATGAGTGTAAATAGAATTGATAACCTCTGGAACCAGTGTAAAGCGTCATGAAGTGCACTGAGTTCGAACTCGATAGAAAAAACTGAATAAACATTACATGTTTAAATGCAAATAATGGCCATGAATTGGCTGCATAGTTCATTGTTCCGTAAACGAGAAACTGCAACCGATTAATCAGTATCAAATGTGCAATTTGTAAGACAAAATATTTTTTAAATTATGACGAAAATAGGTTTATTATGCTGGAAAAATAGTTTACTAAGGCAGGTTTTCAATCTGAAATTGTGTCTTGTTTGAATTCCGAGGATTTTTCGAGTTTCAGAAAACATAAAAACATCATTTATTGAGTTTCAATCTAATGTTACGTAAATTTGAATGGAAAAATGGTGGATTTCAGACTTTATAAAAAATGCGGTAAAAATCCATGACGCACTTATTACGCGGTACTTTTGGCCATCTTTTTGAAAACCATTAAAAGAATTCGACATTGGATAAGAACATGTTTGGAGTTAATTTGGCCGTTATTAATTTTCGTTATTCTTGTTTCGATTCGTCTATCGATTGACCTTGAGACCAAAAAAGAATGTCACTACCAGGCCAGAGCGATGCCTTCATCAGGTGTTATTCCTTGGTTCGGGAGTATGATTTGTAACATGGATGGCGGTGGAAAATGTTTCAATGACACCACACCAAGTGAGATACCAGGTCAACTCACATCTTTTCCTACCGATAATGACGATTTTTCCCATTTCATTGAACAAATAGATGATCTGAAAAATGGAAAAATAAGCAAAAATGAAATTGAATCGGATTTATACATTGATACTATTCGAAATATTGGGAGAGACTTCCGTGAAATTACTGTCCAAGACTGTCTTCAAGGTCAGGGATTATAAAATTGATCCGAATTAACCAATAATGTTCGGTTTAATAAATTATCATATTTTCAGTAAGACTCTGATATCCCTTCGTAAGGAACTGCTGCTAGTGAATGGGAATGTATTGATCTTTTTAATTCGCTTTATCAGAATTTTAAAAAATCAATTTGTCCTGGATACCCCCAAACTACAGATGAAGAGGAACCTCCATCTCTATGGAACATTCAGAATTTAGAATTTGGAACAAACTCGAGTGAACTGAATCATTTTGCTGATTTTATAAAGGATGCAGTCCTTAGAAGGCCTCTGAGACCTCAATATGGCGATGACGTCATATCTGAATGTGAAGCGATTTACGATATGTTACAATCAAACGAATATCTATATTCCTTTTGGAACACTTTTAGAAACCTTATGATTGGAAAAATTGTCTATTACCCAGAAACGGATCTTACGAAACAAATTATCCGTGAAATGAACTCAACTTTTGAAGCCATCGAGAAAATTCAACAAATCGACTATAAAACTCTTATTGGGGCTGTAAATGATACTTTATGTGATGGCGACCTGGTTGATTCTGAAATCTGTGACGGCATTAATCTTCTAGATGCTCTTCTCGACTTTGCCTGGCCTCTTCTCGAATGCTTTGATACTAATAAAATGATAGGCAAGGATGTTCTCGAATCGCTTCAAATAGGCTTCCTAGGCTGAATTCCGAGGGTGATATTTTTTCGAATTTCTCGAATTTTCATGACGGTCATTTGTCATTTTACTATAATATGTATATTTCATTCAAGTATATTCATAAGTTATTCTCAGAATACTCGGTGGTCTATTCACCTGCCTATTCACCTGGTAGATCGTACAGGGTACTAATCGCACTAATCGGGCTCTCCTCTCCAGTGGAAAATATAAATCCGCTCTTTTTTTGATTCCACCCCTTCAAATATACGACAGCGTAAAGACAGATTTGACCGTAACGAACCTGAGACTTGGTCAACATTCAATCAAGTGGTCGTCCAGATTTCGTTAATCGTCATCGCTAAAAAATCGGACTGAATAAAATGAATTTCAAATGAATTTCTTTTTATGAATTTTAAATGGAACATCACAAAAAAGGTTTTGAAAATGGTCAAGAAAACGAACTCATTGAAGAGTTGGATAATCTGATGTGTAATTTCGCTGTTGAAAATGTAACTGATGAAAATGGAAATCCGATTGCTCCCGGCGAAGCTTGCACAACCAGACTTTGGACTTCTCTTTATTTCAATTATGAACTTGAAAATGGAACCTTGGTCAATGTGACAGATGATCTCACTCTGGATGATTTCAATCACCTCACTTACAAGTTACGTCTACCACGTGATTTGGTAACTTCTACATTCGGCATTCAATATTACTTCTGGTCACCAGGTTCAAAAGCATGGTCATCGCGAATGAGGCATTTCATTGGTGGATTCATTTATCTCCAGAGTATGATTGACTCAGGTCGGTTTTCGTTGTAATTTTTTCCAACTAAATTTTCCAGCTCAGTAACGTTACATATCTAACCGAATACAGTATCATATTCTGAATATGATATTCTGCTCACAAAGAGGAGAACGAGGAGAGCGCCTCTCCGAATAAGCAATAAAGAGGGCGCCATTTCAGAGAATATGATATTTTATTCCGTTACAGATGATAGTTCTTTATTGTACCGTCCCTAATCTCGAAAACCGAAAAAAAGCATTTATCAAAGTTAAAAGTATAAATAATGGACAAGAACCTGAAGGTGTCTGGATGCAGTTATTTCCATATCCATGCTACACACCAGACACATTTCTGGATGCAATCTCCGGTCTGCTACCAATGTTACTTTGCCTCAGTTTGGTTTCTAAATTGATGACATTTATTCATTTCTGATTGGTCAATAGCGTCATCAGCTCGATAGCGCTGTCTTCAATTAAAAAACCTTTTTCAGTTGGGTTTTTTCCGTTTCTGTGACGGTTAAAAATATTGTTGAGGAAAAAGAATCTAGGAAAAAAGAACTTATGAGGATAATGGGATGCGGATCGGGCACTCTTTGGGCTTCTTGGTGGGTAGATACGTTCTCAATGATGGCAATTTCATCTCTTCTTTTAACAATTTTGATAAAATTTGGAGATATTTGGCACTTTTCCGATTTTTTCCTGATATTCATCTATCTACTTTGTTTTGCTTTCTCGTCATGTGGAATAATTTTTCTTCTTTCAACTTTTTTCTCATCTGCAAATCTATCTGCTGCTTGTGGTGGGATATTATTTTTCTTATTATATTTACCATATAATATCTGTGCAATTTTCAATGGTAATATGAATTTGGCAATGAAATATGGTTCAATGCTTGTACCAACAGTTGCACTTGGTTATGGGTAGGGTGTCCACAGGCATTTGAACTTTTGAGAAACTACCATAATAAGGGAGATTTTACCTAGTTTTTTTTTAAATGAGGACTTTTTTGAGGGCGTAAAAAGTATGGCGGAATAAAATTTCATATTCGAATCTCAAAGAGTAGAACGACTCTCCGAATATACTATATGGAGGGCGCAATTTTAGAGAATTATGATATTAGATTCATGTCAAGTTTGGTGAAAAATTTCTTATAGATGGACACCTTACTTAAAGTTCTTGGCAATTCGCTGATTTTGAAAAAGAAGGTGTTGGTGCTCAGTGGAGTAATGTTAATGGAGATCCTAACGATGAAGACAGTTCTATACCAATTTCAATTGCAATGGTTTTTATGTTTTGTGACGGAATTCTTTATTTCCTGATTGCTTTATACATTGATAATGTTTTTCCCGGACAATATGGCGTCCCTAAGGTCCGTTTTCACACTCATATTTTCTACTGTGTCAAAAAGACAAAGATATCTGCTGACTCTTTTAAAACAACGAAAAGCCATTTTATTTTTTCCTCCAACCAAGTTTCTGGACTGGCAAACCGAAAAAATCAAGTTATGATGATGAGGAAGCCATTGAGAAAACTGTTCCCGTTGAATTCTATTCTGATAAACGTGAAGTGGGTGTTCAACTTATCAATCTTAAAAAAGTATATAACCAGGGTTCTTGCAGTTCAAAAGAAAAAGTGGCTGTAAATGAGCTCAGGAAAGTTTTTTAAATGAACTGTATCATACAGTCTGTATGACCATTGGTTGATAGAGGAGTTCACACATTAGAGAGGAACTCCCGGTCTTGAACTTGGATACATTGGAATGGAACATTTACATATGATTCTGCATGTAAGTCGTTCTACTCTTATGTGTGCAGGTTCAAAATCGTGCGGTCCACTCTAATGTGTGACCAACTAGAGAATTGCACTGTGTGATTCAATTTGAAATCTTATGAAGTCTTGAATTTTTCAAGGATGAGATAACATCTTTCTTGGGACACAACGGAGCTGGAAAAACTACAACAATGTCAATGTTAACTGGAATGTATACACCAACATCTGGAACTGCAAAAATTGCTGGGTTAGATGTGCATGATCAAATAGATCAGATAAGAAGACTTTTAGGATTTTGTCCCCAACATAATGTATTATGGGATGATCTCACATGTTCAGAACATATTCATTTCTTTTCTACTCTCAAAGGTTGGGTTGTTCAAGACATATCGAACGATTCAAATAATACAAGACTACTTGAACTCAGTGTAATCAACCCAGAAAGGACAAAAATCTTCTGAAACTGAGATTGAATCAAAAATGTTGCTAGAAGATTGTGGTCTGAGTTTGAAGGCAGACCAGAAATCGAAAAACCTTTCTGGTGGTATGAAAAGAAAGCTCTCGATCGCACTCGCATTTTGTGGGAAATCTGAAATAATTCTTTTGGATGAGCCAACAGCTGGTGTCGACCCATTCGCCAGAAGGGGAATTTGGGACTTGCTTTTAAAATATAAATCCAAGCGAACTATAATATTATCAACTCATCATATGGACGAAGCAGATGTACTAGGAAATAGAATTGCTATCATATCTCAAGGAGAACTTAAATGTGTTGGCTCGCCAATTTGGTTGAGAACTCAATTTGGCGGTGGATATTACCTTTCTATTGAGTCTGACAAAGATTATAAAGTTGACAGGTTTTTCGAACAATATAATGATACTTTGGAGGAAGAAAAACGTGTAGTGAAGGTCGAAGAGAAAGGTCAAGAGACTGTTTATAGAATTCCATATGCTAATTTGGAAGAGAGACTAGAAGACCTTCTTGGAAACTTAGAAAATTCGACAAAAGAACTCGATATAAAAAGTTACGGTATTCACGATACTTCTCTTGAAGAAATCTTCATTAAAATTGCAAAAGAGGAAGATATTGTCGAAGATGACGATGATGAAGATAGAACTGGAAGACCTGGCTCTGGAAGTAAAGTAGCGCCTGATGATATGTTTGAGAAGCCATATCTAGACGGCCAGGGAATCAAGGGTACCATTACAGGATGGAGTCTACTTTGGAACCAATTTTGTGCTATGTTCTCAAAAAGATTTTCTACCACTTGGGGTAACAAAAAAATTTTCGTCGCTTCAGTTATTGTTCCCCCAATTTTTATTTTGATTTCACTTTGTTTCACTCTTGGTATGCCCGATTTCAATGCCATGCCTGAGTTGGAAATGACAGCGGCAATGTATGATAGCAGCAAACAAGCTCAAGCAGATGGTCAGACTGTATTCATTTCATTAGATGACGATGAACTCGAAGATTTGTATGCTTCAATGATAGAAAAACCAGGTCTGGGAACTTATTGCATGGATTCCGAGCGAATAAAAGAATTGAGAGATTATTACTCAAGCCCAGCCATAGGTGGACCACAACGATACTGTCTTCCGGAAAATGATATTGGGGCATTTTCAGAGCTGGAAAAGCATCTTTCTTATTCATATAGCCAGAATTACACTGCTCAGTGGAATGAAAATCACCCAGAATATAATTATACAGACTATAGTGACTGTGTATGTTCAATGAATGACTACGTCAATGCACTCATGGACTGTGGCTCATTTCCAAATGGTACAAAATATCTTACAAAAGGAAACTATTTCCAATTGCAAAAAGATTCGTATGCTGGATTTGAGGTTGCACACATGACCGATAGAAATGTCTCCGATTGGTTGACGAAAACCATAGATGGAACGAGTTTCAATTTCAGACGATATGGGGGATTTTCATTAGGTGCAAAAAATGAATTTTCAATACAAACTCAGATTCTTATCAACCAGGTCCGTTTTCAAATGAGAAATTTTTCTCGTCAAAACTGACATCGAAATCGATGAGATAAAAATCATTTTTAAAACAATTGAAAGTTTATTCCTGATTTCATGGAGAATATGTCAAGATATATAAATCCAAATAATGTGAAAGTCTGGTTTAATAATTTTGGACAGCATGCTTCCGTCGCATATCACAACGTCATGTCAAACGCTCTATTAAGACGAGTCACTAAACGGGATGACAATAATGAAATCAATCCTATCAATGCATCTGCTATAGGGATAACAACATTCTCACATCCTTACGATTATACAATTAACAATGTTGATGATGCAGCTTTCGTTCAATTATCACGTGATGTATTCATTGCAATTTGTATAGTCTTTGCAATGAGTTTTATACCAGCATCCTTCACAATATTTCTTATTGAAGAAAGATCTTGTGGAGGAAAACATTTACAGCTGCTTGCAGGTCTCAATCCAACTATTTATTGGATGGCAAACTATCTATGGGACATGATAATTTATATATTTCCCGTCTTATTAGCTCTCGTAACATTCTTTGCGTGGGATTTACAGTGCTTTATTTCTGGATATAATATTGGTTGTACTATTTTGATGTTTATGCTCTTTGGCGCCTCAGTGACACCACTTATGTATCCAGCCACCTATTATTTTGAGACGCCATCTAGTGCTTACGTTGCATTAACTGCCTTGAATCTCTTCATCGGAATCAATACTACGATAGCTGTCAATATAATGGCTGTCATTGCTGACAATGATCCTGATCTTGTTTACATTTACGATATATTAAATGTTGTGTTCCTTATATTTCCTCATTTTTGCCTCGGGAGGGGTCTAGTCAGAATGGCCATCGATCAATCATATTATGACGCATACAAAGAAATTGGTTTTGAAAAAACTAGAAATTATTCAATGTTAGATTGGGATCACAATGGGCCAAACTGTTTGGCAATGGCAATTGAGACAGTCGTGTTTTGTGCCTTAGGGTGGTTTTTAAATGAGTGCTGTTTGGTCTGATTGGCCGATATTGAAACAGCGCGAATTTAAAATCCTGTGTAAGTGCTTGCTATTGAATATAATTTCTGGGTCAAACGGACGTCAATTCCATCTGACTCAGGTTACAGTGAAGTCGGCGATGAAGATGTCGCAAAAGAAAAGAAGCGAGTCCTCGAATCTAGAGATATTTTAAAGGTCGAAAATATTTCAAAAGTTTTCAAACAGCGTGGAAGTAATGCCAAATTAGTGGCAGTAGATGATTTAAGTTTTGCTATCCCGAAGGGGCAGTGTTTTGGATTACTTGGTGTAAATGGTGCTGGAAAAACAACCACATTTAAAATGTTGACAACTGAAATATTGCCATCCAGTGGTGATGCGAATATTAATGGCATCTCAATTGTCAACAAACCAATCGAAGTTAGAAAAAATATCGGTTATTGTCCACAGTTCGATGGAATTAACAAAACATTGACGGCTGAAGAACATGTTCGGTATTATGCTAAATTAAGGGGTGTTCGTGATGTCGAAATACCTGTTGTGACCGATTGGATTATCAACGAAATGAACTTGGCAAAGTATAGGTACGATTATAAACCATTTTATGGTCAAGAATTATATAAATAGGATTAATGAAATTATAGATTTATAAATATGTTATTTAGACAAATTCCTGCTGGCGAATATTCAGGAGGTAATAAGCGAAAATTATCAACGGCAATCGCATTAACAGGCTCGCCAGACGTGATCCTATTGGACGAGCCCACTGCTGGCGTTGATCCAAAGGCAAGACGTTTCCTTTGGACGGTCGTTAAGAAAATGATTCAAAATGGTCATTGTATCATTTTGACATCTCACAGGTAAAAAATAACGATTCGGTCATAACCGGTTTAACACCTTTTTAGTATGGAAGAATGTGAAACACTTTGTGGTAGGGTGGCAATTATGGTTAACGGACGGTTCCAATGTATCGGCACGTCGCAACATCTAAAATCAAAATATGGTGAAGGATACATCATGTCAGGAATTGTTGTAAAGTCTTCCGTTCTCGCGAAAGAATTTTACAAAATTCATATTTATTTTGCCCACTTGATGGTTCATCCTATTTGTGATTTTCGTGTGAAGTTTAAATTTTTGTGCTTGTGAAATATGAGGCAGGAAATGCTTAATCGTATTAATCGAATTTAACGGCTTTGATATCAAGCCGAGCGCGGCGGATTGGATTTCGTAATTCCCAGCATGCGATGCGAATTAAAATTTATGAGACAGACTTGGAGTTGAAGAGGTTTATAATTATTATGTGACGTTATATCAAGTTTATTACCGGGGACCATTTCAAGATCATTGCCTCCTAAAATTTCAACAATTTCCTCATTTTAAGGTGGTCTTAATTGAGTGTACTTAATGTAATAATTCTGTTATAATAATCATCAATGTACCTTAAAAACTATCAAATTACCCTTCAAAATTACTGTCAAAGCCCATATTCGTTCCGGCAAAATAGAAAAATCTGGCCCTATCTTAACTTTAAAGCCGAATCTGATACTTAGGATCTGATACTAAAGTTTTACACCTTGGACAATGTATTGTTAGGGAATGAACGCATGAGGAATCTCAGGTGTGTTTATGTTTTACAACTAAAGTAGTCAAAATCACCTCCCCGCATCAAGCTGATTTTCTGAGTACATGCCAGCAAGAATTCGGCGATTTTGTCATCAAAGAACAACGTGCAACCAATATCCTTATCCAAATTCTCAATGTGGATAGTTTAAAGGTAAACCTACGCATACAAGGAGTTTTGATTACTTCCTGAGAAGGTGGTTAATTCGTGGTTTTATTATAAAACTTTTATTATGCAATTTTAGATCCACATCAAAAATGATCAACTATTTATTTTTAGAAATTATTTGGTTTTATGGAAAGATCAAAGACTTCTCATTCGGTAACAGACTACAGTTTATCACAGACAACTCTCGATGATGTATTTATTTCATTTGCTCGACGCCAAGGGGAGGGAGATGACGGTGAAGGTGCAAAAGAAACTACTCTGTGACCCGCTATAAAATAATTTAGGAAATTATCAGAGCCTGTATAAATTGATATCATACACACACACACACACATTTTGCCTTGTATTACATGTTATATTACCCGTTCTGTTCATACTTGAAAATATTAAATGACAAATCCTAAAATATCCATTTTGGGTCAATTTTGGCACATTTTTTTATCCTGATGCAGCTTGTAAAAATCCCCAAAATCTTAAGAAAACAAAATTCTTGTCTTGGATGCCTTGATCAATGCGATCAAATGAATCCGATTATGATCAAACAAGAGCATTCAGGAGCATTCATGTTTAGGTTGAATCATGTTAAGATTGATTTTTGGAATTTTTGATTTTTCAAAATTATTTTATGGTATTTGTGGCAATAGCGGTTAACTTAAATTGTCCGATTAGGTTAAGGCCCGACAAACTCAAATTTTAGTTTCCGGTTTTCATTCGGAGAAATCTAGAAAAATCAAGCAATCTTGAAACATCAAAGAAATGCCGATGTGAAGGGTCGAAATTCGCACGATTATCGGCCACTCCGATCACGAATGATCGAGGATGATCACGTGTTTCAAGTCTGTTGTTTTAGCGTGTAGTTCTAGAGTCACGCACCGCGCCGCCGCATCACTAAACTTGATGCCGCACCAAAAAGCTCTCCGGAAGATAAATTTAATTTAAGTGAAGTTTTCAAGTGCGAACAAATATTTTTCGAATCTTTATCGATTTGAACCAAAACGAAATTATAATTAGGGTGCTCAACGAGTTCCGAAGTCGAACTAATGAACCAATTTTAATTTTAATTAAACGTGTTATGGAACGTTTTCCTTTTGAATACACATTCTTCTCTGTACGTTACCAGTTTATACACTGTACACTGCTTTAGGCCAATCTCTACGAAGTCAAGTAGGACAAGCTGCCTGAAGTTCATGTCCTGAAGGGTTAATATGAAATCTGCCGAAATATGATTTTGACTACCTCAATCTTGAATTTTTGACAGTGTTGAGCCACATTGAGTCATCAATGAGTCTCTGACTGAATAACCAAAAATGACCATTCTTGACAATTTCACTTTCTGTCGTATACCGTGTAAATGCGGTTAACATGCATTTACATGAGTATTTGATCTTTCTTGCTCAACAGTTTATAAAATGGGTAGTAAAACAAATTGCTCTTTGTTGAAATAAGTTCTTGAACAAATAAAACTTGACGTTTAATAAAATGCGTTTCCTTTTTGGTAGAACTTCCCTCAAAAGTTCCTCTCGGAAACCATTTATGTTCCCCTAAGCCGGTAATCTGTCACGATCAAGGTACAATAAAGACTTCCTTGATAAACTTACTGTTATGCTAATTTTGAGGCTTTCAAGGTAAATCTATTCCATACCCCGATTAGTGATACCGGTACCCTTGGGTGGAATCTCTAACCCAAGTTGGGTAGAATAATTGATTTGAACTGGGTAGATTATGATGATTTTCCGGTCAGCTGTTAAAATAATGACCTTGAAAATGTAAATAGTATAGTAATTCTACGTGGGTGTTCCCTTAATTGTTCGGTTGATTTCCCACTTCTTATTGGTCGAATGGTTGCATTCTCCATTCTCCCTTTGACTAATGCCCCCAGCGGATTAGATACCCCCAAGTCAAATCATTTTTGCGTGAGTGGCTCAACATCTTTTATACTGGCCAAAATATACGAGACCGAAAGAGAGACGGAGGGAGAGACAGAACTTGAAGGAACTGCCGCGCGCAACGATACCCTAAACCGAAAAAAAATCGTCTCGAAAACCCTAAAGAGAAAAAAAATTATATATAGAGATTACACTGAAGAAAGAAATCGAATTGATTGTATCATCCAGAGGTGAGTGGAAATTTCTTGAATACCGCCGGGCTTATAGCAGAATAATAGTACTGTAGGGCTCATGACATTTTAACGATGTGTAATAGTTAATTGGTAGATTGAATTGGTTTGATTTTTGTGAGAAAAAAGTACCAGCGAATCAATGTTTTTGTTTTAAATACAATTGTGGCTTTATCATAAAGCCTTTATGTTTCTGTACTGCTCAGATTAAAATCTCAAAAATCAAACAGAAAGGGTCACATTTTTAGCGTAAAATCACATCAAATCATCTTCACGTGACGTCTCAGACACGTGATCAGATAAATTGTTATCTGATAAAAAAAATCTTATAATTTAACGGTAACGGTTCCGGATCTAGGGTGTCCTGCCGAGATTCGATTTCATTTTAACCGAGATGAATCAGATTTCTGAAACTAAGCATTTTTTTAACGTTTGATTTCAGGGAGACTAAAGGAGTGTCCGATGTCTTTTGTTTAATCGTAGCTCAAGTCCCATTCAGGACGGATAGAATTTTGTTATGACTCAAACCGAATATCTTACCCTTATGAATAATTTCCAAAGTTTCGTCGTCCCACTTGAAATGACATTAAGGGATATCAGCTGACCGGCTGAAGAGATCATCCGGCGGGTGGTAATACTATTACAGGCTGTGTCTGGTGGAGACGATGTCTTATTAGGGTAAATCCAGATGTAACTCCATATGGAAAGATTGATACATTTTTAAAATAAATATAAAATCAAAACTGTCATGAAGATTGACTTCTTATCAGACTTGTGCTGCCAGTTCCAAGGTCTTCAGTAGTCCTCTTCGTTAAGTCCGTTAATGACAGTCCGTGATTACCGTCCATGTCCCTCGAGAGATGTTTTAATTGGTTTCTTAACTATTGATTATTAAAATGGTAATCAACCAAGTTTATCCGTTTTAAAATCTAACAAATCTGTATAAATCTTCAAGATCGCTCAGCAGGGGACCCCGCGGATTTGTATAGGTCATCCTATCGATTCCGTGATTTGGATATGTCATTCTCATCATATAAAATGACCTAAATGATCTTAAATGTCTGAAATGACCGTTGATCCTACGATAAATGGTGTTAACTCAAGCGGGGAAATCATAAATGAAAAGTATGGGTCATTGAGTTGTCAATTTAGAAAGTATGATTATGATCAATCCGAAACACTCGAACCCCATAACATTATCCGATTGACCGATTTTAAAGGTTTTTAAGATTTTTAAGGGGAAGCCCTTGGCTTCTTCTTAGATCCAAGTGAGTGGTTAGAGTACACATGATCTAGAATCCCATGGGGTTTGGGTTTGGTTGGAACAGAATCAAAAATCTGCCCTGTCCAAATGCCTTTCTAAATGTCACTCCATGTAAAAAAACCTGGACTAGAAAGGACAGTTGTCACGAATTGACCAGAAATTGACTAAAATTGTGATTTTCCCCTTATTTATGTTCCATTTTACGTTCTAGCTGCAATATTTACACTCTATCAAATTCTACACATAGATTTGTCTGAGTCGAGATTGATAAGTGTCAGGTCATTTCCTGCGGATTTAGTTACCCCCTTTTAAATGACTACCCGAAGGACACCTATACTTGAAACTTTTTGAGATTTTCGCGTTTTCGCTTTCAGACCACTTTCATGCCACAAATACCACTTTCATCTTAACTGACACCCTACCCATAATTGTAATGGGATTCAGAAATGGCCCGTTTCGACCATTTATTAAACACTTGAACTCAAAAACACTTGTTATTCGTTCTAAGTACCATTTATACAAATCTATTTTAGTGTGATTGCATATTTAATCCCACAAAATTCATTTTAGTGTCCTTCTATAAGCCGAAGTAGGCTCTTCACGGGTCAAAATTCATTCAAAATCGTAGCTTACTCCAAATAAAATTCATAGTTACCCGAACTGATTCACCCTAACCGATCCACCTTGACCGAACATTCTACATGGCCGAAATGGAACGTGCGATTTTCTCGCATTATCGCTTGAGTGAAATCTAAATAAAGTAAATGTATTTTATTGTAATAAAAAGCGTGATTCAAAATCAAAAAGTTTAGTCAATATTTGGCTTTAATTGTATGTGTGCCCAAGGGCATTCTTACCGTAGATGATTAATAATGCAAGCTTGTGTTATTTTATGCTCCGGATATGATCATCTGAGGCGTTATTATTGACACCGTTCCCTGATTCTTTGATCTTTTTGATTTTCAACGTTTTTTTATGTCTTGAGTCTCAGTTTTGGGAACAAAGAGTCGTTTGAAAATCATCTCGAACATGTGCGTGTTGGGGTTGAGGTCGATTATTGGCTCAAAAAATGATTAAATATCAACCCATTTGACCAAACCCAAAACTTTCTTACCCCAGATAATCTTTCATATACACCCCTTCTTATCGTAAATAGTAAATTTTGAGCGTGATCATGTATGACAAATAATGAAAATACAGTTAGCTACAAGGCGTCCGCCCGGCGTCATTATTCCGTTAACGGACGTGATTATCTTGCTCGACATATTATCACGTCCTTTCGCCCTAAACTAATAATATAAATGATAATAATAAATTTAATATTTTTATTTTAGTATGGGCCATATATTGACTCGGAAACGTAACCAGTCATATTAAATGGTTGAAGGAGCATCGTGATGGGTTGAAAAGATGATAAACATTTGAATTCTGATTTATAATGACAGGAAAAAGTCAAAACAAGTCGTAATTATCAAGTCATATAATCTCAGTCTTTCCATCCGGCTGACTCATCCGTTTTGGAGGCAGCTGAATATACACGTTCGTTCCAGATTCACTTCAAAAATTTGGTTAATTTATCCAGATGTATATCTGTAGCTAAAAATGCATATTAAATGTGTTTTTTGACCTTTTTACGTCAAACTGACTCGATTTATTTTTGACTTTTTTGCAGCAAATGTCTGTTTTTTGGCAGGTATATTAGCATGTGTGTCATTAATATCCACCGTATATGGTCTCCCACCTCGATTCAACTACCCTGAGAATATTCTCCGAATAACTGTTGATGAGGAGATCAAAATCGGGAGTACAGTTGTCCGTGTCCATGCTGGTGGTACAGACTATCAATATGGACATGTCAACTACTCAATGCAAGCATGGCGAGCCACTATTGAAGAACGAGAAAATCAACTTTTTGAAATGAATCCAAATGGTTTAGTTAAAACTAAATCTGAAATTGATTTGGAGAATCCACTGATTAAGAATCAATACAAATACAAGGTCGAGGCGTCGAACATTCAAGGAGAAACTTCGAGCTGTTGGTTGATTATTGATATTAATGATATAAACGATAACGCTCCAGTATTTGCATCAGAAGTTTATAAGTTCAAAGGTTAGTGAAAATTATTATTCATTGTAACAAGGGCTCTAATAGAACCGTTCTATGTTAGGATCACGTGTTTAAATGAGCTGACCTATGATATGCATTTTATACGTTTGGGAGATAATAATGCATTACTAATCGTTTTAATGTTCAGTCAGGGAAAATGCAGAACCCAAGACATTGGTGGGCGCGATTGACATTTCTGATCTGGACGCGATCGACGCGGGAAAGCTAAAACTAGAACTTAAAGGTTCAAAAAACTTTCAAATTGATAGCTCAGGGAATATCAAAACAATGCAACGGCTGGACCGGGAAAAAATTTCCAATTATAAATTCGAAATCATTGCCACTGATTCAATCAAGCCATTTAACACTGCCAAGGTGAGCTTCACTTAAAATTTCCGATTGCTAAAGATACCCTGATAAGGGTTAAGAACAAAATTTTAAAGACTTTTTTAGGCCATGGTGGAAATTGAAGTACTTGACGAAAACGATTCTGCACCACTCTTCAAAAAAGATAACTACGAGGTAATTTTAGATCTTTGGTTTCCCTACCGGATCCGGAATGTTGGTTTTTAGGTGAATTTGAGTGAAAATGCTAGAATCAACACTGCCATTATACAGGTTGCGGCTAGTGATGATGATGTTGGTCAGAATGGAAAAGTTAGTTACAATTTGATGAATTCTAAAGATACTTTTTCTCTAGGAATTGGTCTCGCACCACTGAATAAATCCCACAGGTTTCGTTCTTATGATGGATAAGCCTGTTATCCACGCCACCATCAATCACGGTGGTTTGGCGCAAAAAAAATTCGAGATTTTTGGTGGAGACCCAAAATTAAGATCCAACCACGGGACAGATCACATTGATAAAGAAGCTTGATTATGAACGAAAAAAAGAATACGTTTTGCTAGTTCGAGCTCAGGTAAATC
>SCLD01111828.1:0-28948 GCA_004367895.1 Oikopleura longicauda
TGTGTCTAAGATATCTCTGATGGTTTTTGACATTTTGTCAAAAATCCGTTTTTATTAATTTTCAGTTTTTAAACTTTTCGTGTCGTTTGACTCAAGATAGAAAATTAATTTGAGTTCAGATTGTCATCTAGAAGTTTTTGCTGAGTTAGAAATAAGAGCTCCCCACTGGTCAAAACGACCAGTCTAAGTGACAGTTATGTCAGATGATAACAGCTGACAAATTAAAAGTAACACGTGACGAAATGCGTTACCGCCTACTCATTTTATTAACAGGTTGACCAACCAGATGGGACAAATGGCGTCACAATGTCAGCCAATGTCCGCGCCATAATTATAAAATATACATAACAGATTTTTCATTGCCCTGAAAAATGGCACTAGCACTGAGCGAAATTCAGTCACATTTCCAACTCTGCCCCGTATACTGTATTATACAGTCTGTATACAGTATAGGCCCTTTACTATTGTAAAGTGGAGTGCACCGTCCCGATGGTCATCGTCTTTATATTGCCCCACGCGAAATTCGGACCAAATGACAATCGGGAAGGCGCACCCCACTTTATAGAAATACAAATACGTAATTATAATATTTTTATAATATTGTCAGAGCTAGAATGAAGACATCTCCACGATAGTATAGTGGTGAGTATCCCCGCCTGTCACGCGGGAGACCGGGGTTCGATTCCCCGTCGCGGAGTATTTTTTTAATTTCCATTAAAAATTTTTATTTTCCGTCACAGATATTTTATTTCGTTAAACTTCAAGAACAAACACAAAAAGAAAACTTAGCCGGTAGTATTTTATCGATTTTCATTCATTGTGTATTCGCCAATAAGAAGTTAGTATTTTGATGAGTCATGAAAGTGATGAGTCATTTTGAAAAACTGGCCAAGAGAGGAAAAGAAAGAAAATCTGAAAGCCAAAGAGAAATAGAGAATCGGATTAACCCTTTCGTGCGCCCACATACAAAATTTAACTCTCCTGGTCACATTTTGGAAAAATGAATCTTGCAAATTGCATTTGCTTTATTTTTCAATACTTAAAACATTGAAGAGAAATAATGGTTGTTAGTTTTGGATCTTTTGTTTAACTTTAGAAACCGTTTCCATAACAGTTCAAATTATTTTATCCGTCGGAGAATCTTGTATGAGATAAACTTTAGATTATCTGAAACAAGAGGGTTGATGAACGACGATTATATTTATTTAGTTGTTTAGGGTGCAGTGTGTTTAGTTATTTCGAAAATTTCGAATCGAAATGACCATGAAATTTCATAAGAAGAATCCATTTTAATGACGATTCATGACGTGATTAATCGATTTTTTTATACATCTTTTTATATAATTTAAACAATTTAAACTATTGTAGTATCTTATACAATGTATGTAATTCAATTGACTACAACGTTGGTCCAAATGATATTTGGAAGCTTTTTGAAGTCCCAAGTCATTTGAAGTGCGATCCTTCGAAAATGTTTTATTTGTTTATCGAATCGTAAACATTTTATTTACGTTCTGCGCAGACATTTTGGATACTTTCCAATTCTCGTCATTTTATACAACTTTGTTTGCGTAACTTGTTAGTGTGCAAATTAAATCAAAGTGCAAACTAAATCTTGTTGTGCAAATTCTAAGGGGAGTGCACTTTTATCGGTGGATCTGAATTCAATAAATCATAAAGTCAACAAAATGTTAAATTTTAAAATTTTTAGAGTGAGTGATTAATGTCACGCGATGCCTCTTATCAGGCGGACAGTTCTACCGACGAACCTGTGTCTGACACCCCTTCCAGAAAATGGCATCAATGAACTCGAAATGGTCACCAATAATACACTCTCGGGCGTTATATCTCAACTGTCAGGTATGCCTATAACTATATTTTCAGTAATAAATTATGATCTAAGATTTATCTCGCCATGCGGAAGATGTTTTTGGTGAATTAACAAATGAAGCTCATCAGTTCAATGATCGATGCAGAATTCTAGGCGAAAGAATAGTTAACTTAAATGATCGCATATCATTGATGTCACAAAACTCCGGCGAACATATGGAACCGTACGCTTTACGTTCGCGCGAGATCAAATATGATGATCAGGTTTGTCAAAATAAAGTTTCATAGCAAAGTGGCTTTTTATAATTATCTAGGAGTTTGAATCTTAAAAATTCATTCAGGTCGTATCTCGTGATACACTTCCAAAAGCATTACAGGCGACCTATTATGAAGCCGATCCACCCCCTCCACTACAGATGCTTCAGGTAAAGACCAAACGATTTCTTTCGACCCTTTATTATTAAAAGTTAAAAATATATTGCATTTAGAAATACCGCGATGATAATAAAGATCCACTGAAAATTTATACAAATCCTGATTACTTTTTTGAATTATGGCGAGAAAATCTTCAAAAAGAAATGGAAAAAGCGCGTCAAGAAAGAAAAGATAAAAAACGAAGAGCAAAAGAAAAAGAAAAGGAAATGTTCTAGAATAATCACCATCCCTAATATTTCACTCATCTTCAAGCTATGTGTTTGAAGGGGCTACTTGTTTCTGAGGCGGCTCTTGTAACATTTAGGGCAGTTGGTTCGACGGTCGAGTGAACTTGGGATAACAAGCTCATTCTGAACAAAACTTAAAGCTAACCAAACTAAACCGAGAAAATCAAAGAAAGCCAGTCAATGAAATTGCCCCTGTCAAAAGGTAATTTTATAAAAAGAAGAGAAATTTTCGGTTGTGATAATAGAAAATACGTGGTTATCATTTAATTTCAGACATCAAGACCAATGGAAAGCAAAGGGAGCTGAATTTGAAGCGGATGCAAAACAGAAATATGCTCAACAGCTTCAATCACAAAATACAAATAGAACAAGAGATATGAATATATCACAACACCAACATCATCATAAGCCGTCAAGGCCGAAGAGTAAATATCCAACTGACGAGTATCCACCTCCAACTGATTCGGGAAACTCGACAATGAATTCAACCGTTTCGGTATGTTTTCATTAATCTACATTGTAAATATTTTTTTTTCTTTTCAGCATACGCTTCCACCGCCATCATTACCGCAGGATCAGCAGGCGTTTCCGCCTCCTATTCAATCACCTGATTTCCCTCCTCCATTTCAAGATATGTCGAAACAAACAAGTGGATTACCACCAAGTCAACTAGGCGGCGGTCCTCCCGGTGCAGGGCCACCCCCACCTCCTCCACCTCTGCCTCAAGGTATCGTTCTCTCACCAGCAATGGGCAGACCTCCGCCGTCAGGGGTACCACCACCTCCTGGTACGATGCCACCGCCACCAGGTCAAAGTAAAGAACCAGGAATACCACCACCACAAGATGGAAGATCAGATTTACTAAGACAGATACAAAATCCAAATCTGACGCTTAAAAAGGTTTATTCGAAGTATTTTTTTGTGAAATTTAAAATTATTTTAAGGCCCAAACGAAGCCAGTAGTAAAAGACGCTAGAACAAATCTACTTGACGAAATTGCCAAAGGAAAACAGCTCAAGGTAAACAAGCTCGATCGAAAAATTATACATACAGTATGTTACATACTTTTATTTTAGAAAACTGTAATTAACCAGAACAAAACACCAACCAATCAGATTGCAGGAAATTCAATGATTGATTCGGTTCAACAGATGCTCGAACAAAGGAGAGCTGCCATCGATTCAGGTAACAATCGTTTTCTAGAAAAAAACTGATCACAATTAAGCTCCGAACCTTTTTAAAACATTTTTTTAGATTCAGACGATTCGGATGATTCCGACGCTTGGGATGATTGATTTCTTCAAACTCTCACAAACTCTAAAATGTCACAAAGTGTGTCACAAAAATGAGCCATCCATTATGACGCCACAGTGTCACGTGCCACCTTTTGTCACCTTCACTTTCGCCACCTGTCGCCACACTATATATGCCATTTTGAATAATCGGTCCCTACTTTAACCCCTGGCCCAACTTAAGCCCCAACTGCTTCAATTTTCGAAATTTTGCTGCCTAACGCTCCAAAGAAAGTCCGATCCGGTTCGAACTGGTTTCAGCCGGTCTTTATTTGCCCTCCGAATGATTTGAGGTCACTTTTGGTGAAGAGGTTTGATTTCCGGTTTTATTTTCAGTAGTTCGGTTATACTTCCGGTTTCTATTGGTTGTCTACCGTTAAACTTTCGGTCTACTACCGCTTTGTAAATTGAACTGAAACTTCTTCAATAATGACGATGTCATGAAATAAACCCTTCTTTCTGTGAAGTTCTGACTTACTGTGCAATTTGTATATACAGCGTATATCCGTGTGCGGTTATCAAACACGCGCTTAGCTCGCTTTTTGGTGCCGAGAAAATCACCGTACCGCGATATATCGCGGCTGCATGTCCTGCTGTTACGTCCATTGATCAACGCTCCTAGATTCTTCTTTTATGATTCAAAGTGATATGGTTTATGGTTGGCCACGTAATTAACCACAGTCAACCATAACCGGAAAACTTTAGCGCCATCGTACGGCGCGGTTACTGAACTTGTAATCATTCCATATTTAAATTTGTCTGTTTTTTTACAGACAAGATGCGATTTTACATAAATGTTAAATATGCTCGACTAAAGGCAACAAAAATTAATCAAATTAATTAAAATCGTTAACTTAAATAATTTCATTTCAGAATGGCAGCAGCAAAAGATTCTATTCCAGCTACTGGTCCATCGATTCCAAATATTCGAAAATTCAAAGGTAGATTAATATTATTAAACCCACTGCCATGGATTTAAATCGTAACTTTTTATTAAGATTTTGCAAAGAAGTTCAACAAGCCAGAATCTCACCGTTCATTATCATCTTATCACCAATCAAACTCTGAATCCGATTTGAGCAAATTCAAAAGACCAAAATATGAAAATACATTCAAAATGCAGTCAGATAGGTAGAGATTTTATTTATAGACTATAAATTATAGTAACCCTGAGATACACTTACATCGCTCGGTCTTGTCTGCGTTTTTGTACATTATAAGCGTAAGGATAAAAGTTTTTATTGAAGTCTGTTCGTTTTTATTGTTCAACGACCGGACATTGGTCGGTAGTCTTCTTTTGCCATCACTAGTCGTTTAAAGAAACAGAAAATAAACAATATCAAATAAAACTAAAATAGTAATTCTGGTTTGACCTGTTATTAACGTTTACACTACTCTAGTTTTCAAAGTTAAGTTAGAAATTCATTTCCGTGGGAGTACTTTACAAAAGCCTTTAGTTAGCCTTAAGTTGAAGGCTTTAATTAAGCTACACATAGGGTCAGCTTTATCTAAGCCAAGATTTTAAAAAGAGTCATGTGAGAATCTCACAGTAAAAATAATCTCCTGGTCAAACTGAAATCGTGTCAGTTCACTCGTTAATAGTTAATACATTTGATTTCTGGCTCACATAACCTTGAATATTTTCCTGGAATTATTTTTGGGATTTGATTTCAGGTTATTACGTTTAGTTTCATGAAAATCTGGTCGAAGTGCTAATCTTGTCTGTGGTTACTAAGGTCTTGGCACGGGACTCACTCTCCCTCATGACTCATTGTTAATAGATCACTTATAGAGATAACACCGAACCAAAAAAGGTACATTTCGTATTAAATCAACCAAACCTATTCAATACTGTATTTTACAAAAAAGGATAATTGATCATAAAAATAACCAATCGTTTTTGAAGATTTTGAAGCCTGAGAGACCAATTTAACCATTTATAAAACAATTCGCTTTTTATTATAAAATTCGCCATAAATTGTATTAAAATCAAACATATTAAGAATGGCCGTCTTAACATAGTTTCGATTTTTGCAAAACGGAAAATACAAACAAATATCAAGCAACGAGTCCATTTGTCGATGGTGACTTGAATTTTTTTAATTCGTTTATTAGAGTGGTTAAATTTTCCGTCAATGATTTTTAATTTCGCTGAATAGAAACCCGCATCAAAGGGAATGTGTGTATTCTGTTTGTTTATTTTGATCGACATAATAATGGCTAAAGTGGTCCTTTAAAGAGGCGTCTGAAGGGGCAAAGTACATCTTATGAACATTCAATGAGTGTATATTCATTCCCAAATTCATTACTATTTGTCAATACATTTATATAGAAAGGACCTAATCATCCGAAAGTGCTGATTGGTCAATTTACGTCTCAGGAATTTATTATGTTGGTTTTTTCATTACGCCATTCAAAAGCTATTTCCGCTTAGTTCAAAAGCTTCCAGAGAAAAATATCTAGCGATTTCAATAATGAAAATTATCCAGAAAACAGAGTACATGAACAACATTGAGATGATTTGAAAATTCATGTCTATGACCTTTTCATCCCTTGTTATTTTTTTCCAAGGATTTTCTATTCGGTATAAATATACCAGGATAGCACGATCTTTTTACCGTCTTTTCGTGAGTCTCTTCTTCCGTACCCCACCACTACACGATCTAATGACTCATATTTTACGAGTTTTTTTGAGTGACATTTAACCAAGAGAAATGAGTATTTAGAGTTCAAAACTATTATTAATAAGAATATATTGACAGACTAGTTTCGTTTAAAGTTCTATTTCTAGTGAGTTCCCATCGTGCGATGTTCGAAAGGCGATGGAAACAATTCTTGAACAGCATTTTACTCAAGAGACATCTTATACGCCTCAGCTGAACGCCATTTGTGTCAAATTATGCGAAGAAATAAAGTACAGGTGCGCCAAATTAGACGGCCTTTTATTTAAAAGGCTAGTCTAGACGGGAAATTTATAGATAAACATTTATGGGTTTCTAAAAAAGTGATTATATTAAAGGATGAAATCTGATTAAAGGGTCGTGTATGTTAGAAAGGGGGAATAAAAGTATGAATTTAAAAAACTTTTATTATGTGCACCACCCTTAAAATCAGAAAGTTCAGGACTCAAGTCCTTTCAGTAATTTTCATTCTCTGGGTAAGCAATTAATAATGGTTGATCTGTAGGCTGAATTTTTAACGGCGTCTGATTCAGACTAAAAATGATAAATAAATTGGGTCGCTTCAAAGTTGTCGTACAAGTCTGTTGTGGAGAGAAACAGGGACAAGAAATAAAGGCATGTTTTTGATCAATCCTATGACCGGATTACAATTTTTTATGATAACAATGGTTAAAGTCATTTGAAATGGTTAAAAACTTTGAAAGGTTGGGTCAAGATGTATTTGGGATAGTCATGTGGATGGACAGGCGGTTACCGCCTACGAAAATTCGAATATTTATGTCATCGCAACCGCCTACGGACTTTATTTCGAATAAGAAGCTTTATAAGTCCTCAGTGACTCTCCAGAAAGGACGCCAGTACGTTCAAAGACCACCAATAGCCATTTTATTACACATTTAACCACGTATTACACATTTTACGTTCTATTATCTCCAAATTCGTTTATTTTTATATTAATAAAGATATTTTTATTCATTTATCGTTCCTTTCAAAAAGAATCGGTGCCAGGAAATTTTTGTGACCTAAGAATCATAAATATGACCGTTTCAGAGACTAGAAATGGACTCGAATGACTCGGTGAAGAGTGAGATCCTGGACGATCCGCCAGGTGGCAGTCTTATATCGCGATTGTCAGCGTCAGTCTCAGCAAATCAGAGTGCACTATCACAGAAGACAACAATCAAGAGAGAAATCGTCAGTGGAAGTTTCACCAAAGGTCACTCAAGGTCAAAATCACAAACTTTGACGTCGTTTATGAATTTGGAAAATGCCGATCAGGAATTATCGAAACATTTTGCCAGAAGTTTAAACCAGAATATTCATGCTAAATCGAAATCACTACCACGCCCAATGGCAGGTTTGTACATTTAGCTACTTTGAAAGGGTTGACACATAAAAGCACCTAATTGGTGCTGAAGTTTGGAAACATAAGACCGTTTATCATCTTGATTTGCAATCAAAAAAATAGCTGTGGAATTCTTATTTTCACATACATAAGCTATGTATCACTCCTTTATAAAAACTGTACCAAGTGCCTGATAGACATCGTCAATATTGGTTGTCTATCAGTCAATTGGTCCAATTCCAAAGAAAAACATCAGTTTGTGCCCCCATAGGGCACTGGTAAAATGAACCCAGACTATATACATGCCTTAAAACCGTTTATGAATTCAAATGTTTAGAGCGAAATCTGCCAGCATCATTTTTTTCTGAATCGGGAATTAATTCGTCCAGTTGCGATTCATTGCGAACAAGTTGCGACAGTTTGAAGAGCTCGAAACGAAACAGAACCAGAAATAGAACGGCTTCAAAAGAAAAATTAAACAAGTCAAATTCACTTTCTCGTTTCCGAACTAATCCATCATTTTTAAATACTATTCATGTGAGTCCCATCTCTTTTAGAATAACATATGATATGAAACGATTATTTAAGGATAATAAGGTTAAAACAGAACCTGTATCACCTGGTTCCCTGAAAGTGTCATCTCCGTCGTCCTGTTACTCATCTTGTTCCTCACCACAGTCGCAACCACCACCTACGCAAAATCCAACACAGCCGCCCAATACACATCAGCCAATAATAGGCCATCATCGATCACGCTCGTGTCCTGTTCAGCCAATGCATCCTAAAATTCCACAGCGACAGAAAAAAAATCCAATGACTCATCATCCATCTAGGATGAAGATGACGTCATCGACACCATTTGGAGGTGATTCGAATGGCCCGTCAAATGGCACACCAGTCCAGATCGAGATTGACATAAATCGAATTCGACTTCCCCAAAATTGGGCAATTGGAAATCAGAATGGAAGTATTTATTTTGTTGATCATTTGAATAAAATAACAACTTATGACGATCCAAGAAAAGCAATAAGGGATAAACTAATAAATGACCATGTTCGTTTATCAGAATTAAATGACGTAAGTAACCATCGATACTCTACCCCCCAAAACTCGAAGCTAAACTCATTTATTGGTGAGCTTATCTTTGAGGATTGACGCCATGACGTCATATTTGAGATCACAGCCAGGTCATGTGATTAATTGCACGTGATTTATCTTTTGCGATTTCGATTAATGTGCAATTTTTAGTCAAGTCAGTTGCCGGAAGGATTCGAGAGAAGAGTTAAACCTGATACTCGTCAAATATTTTTTATAAATCACAATTCGAAAAAGACCTCGTGGATTCATCCGAAAATTGAAATGGCTCTTATACCCGAAGAAGAACTATCGGTATGTTCTGAATTTTAACTCCAGCTTATAAGAGTGTATGTTTCTTAAAATACGTCTTCAGGGAAATCAGCCATTCTCAATGACCGATAGTAAAATGGATGTCGAAAATAACCATCAATATAACCAGCAACCAGAATATAACCCAGTTTATAACCCAATGATGAACCGTCTTATGAATGAGTTCCAATCAAACGGATCTCAAAATGCTCCAATCCAACATCCTGTCAGTGGAAATCAATACACTCCTAATAATAATTATGATCCTCCACCGAGTAATAATTACGATCCAGAGTACCAACAGTATGTCCAGCAAACAGTTGGATGGAATCAAGCTCGTCATATGCATTCAGGAAGTTCATCATCACTTCCAACTAGGTTCAATCCGATTGCAAGAAGTAATAGATCTTCACCTAATCATTATTCACACACACCCAGGTAATACAAAAACCAAATCTCCTTAACCCAAGCTTATTTCTTAATTTAGACCCGAAATTGGCCATAGACGGCAACGTTCGTTGGATCAACTACGGATTGATCAACTCCGAATAATTGATAAAAATCAACCAATGAGCCATGAATATGATTCATCAATGGATCCGATACCTTCAATGGCTGAAGAAGATTTCAGTCAAATTGAAGTTCAACCACTTGAAATACCAGACGAGATAATCTCTCAGCTGATTGGTCCGATTACAACGGGTACAACGGGAGTGTAGTTGTAACTGTCCTTGCAACACAAATCCTTCCAGTTGTCTGGCCTAAAAATATTACCTTATGTGACGTAATATATTTATATATATTACGTTATTGGACCAGATTCTTCAAAAACACACTTTTGTGCCTTCAAACCGATTTTGTGCCCTCTAACGCCCTCTAACGAGCTGTAACTGCAGTCAGCACGGCTTCCAAAACCTCGTAAATTACCCAAATTACGTAATTAGTTACGTTTTGGTAATATTGAAATTTTTTCAGGCATATTTTTGTGACAGCGAAACAATGATTTTCTGGACAAATTTCACTATTACTTAACAGGGTAGTCCTAACCCTTCAATTTCAAATAATGTAAATATTCGAAAGACCTTACCGACTGTATTTCTTTCCAAAAAACTAACTTCAAACAAAAAATGTGCCGCCTACGCAACTCAGCACGTGACTCATCCCTTTTTGAAAATCATTCAACATTGTGACTGTACAATACATGATCCCTAATTTCAATATGATGTCTTATTTGTCAACTAATCAGGCAGTTTGCGTATACGGTATACCTTACCTTTTGATTTTTATATTAAGGAGTATCTATATAGTTTTTAAGGATAGCCTGCCAGCGAATTTTGAGGAGGCTGTTGTGGCTTATATAATAAGAGTATCTACAGGTATAACATATTTTAAGAAAATCAAATATAATCTAAGAAAAAAGTCCTATAGCGGCGCTAGTAAAACTACTACTAGACATAAAAATATAAGTTCCTTAAAACTCCCGTTATAGTATTTCACGAAGTATACCAATTTATTTGACGCAATACAGATTTAACCAGTGCTCAGTAGTTACGAAAATATCGATATGGCGAATCCCAAGAAATATTCACAGAACAGTAACGGTTAGATTTGCTTATTTGGACTGTTTGTGATGGTGCACCATGGTGGCAGTAGTGCGAATCCAGTTGAAAACATTTCAGTGTTAGTGGTCTTTTCAGTGGCAGTACTTAAAACTTTTCAGTGGTTTTTTATTTTGGTACGCCGATGGAGCCAGGATTTACATAAATATAATTATTTTCACAAATGAATTGTTAATTATTTATTGAGTTTAGTCTTGCTGCATATGCTATTTTGCTAAAATCGTTCAAATTTTTGAAAATTTTTTTGCTACCACCGAAACCACCAGTGGCAAACATTATGTTCCAAGTTGGAACCACTTGTGTTTTTTCAGTGGTACTACTGGAAAACCGCTAAAACTAAAAAACACTGAAATTAATTTTGACCACTAAAACTAAAATACACCACTACCAGTGGTTTGACCACTGGTGGTTTTGCAACTTTGGATGGTGGTATCAAGTTTTTGATATAGTGAACCTGGAACATTAACATTAAATTTGAAAAGTTGCAACCAATCAATGGCAATGAGAAGATCAAACCGATAATCCAATTTGGAGAATTTTTTTTTGTAAATTTTCGCCTGGAATATTTCGATGTCAATTATTTCAGCCTAGGTTAGGACTGACTTCTAACGTTCGAAATATCTTGAAATAAATGAAATCATTCTTTTCATTGTTCGTGAAATCCGGGTTTTTGAAAGTTTGGCCAATTAATTAGGCTTTTTGTATCACAAGATGCCGGCTGTACAATGACGGTTTATATAAAAATGAAACGGAGAAATATACTTACAAAGGGAAAGTGCTTTAAATTAACCATAAAATAACCTCACCAAAGTCTTTGGTTTTTAATGAACTCGGTTTATAGCACTTGGTAGCTCATTTTTGGTTCAATCGCTTTATGGGGTATCTATTTGATTCATGATACGTTGGATTTAAAACGAGAGTTACAGAAACTAACGGATAATTTCCATGACGATGATCTCTTTCATTATCGAGAAGTTCCACTGCAACCAAGGGGTGAAGGACCATTTAAATATTATATTGATGAAGAATTGGAACCCATCATAAAAGTAAATTACTCAAGAGCGGGACGTGGCGTCTTACCGATGATCATTTCGTCCGAATTACTTGTGGTGAATTCACACAGTATAGAGACTCAGTATAAAGACGATGATCATCGGAAAAACGCGCCCAACTATATAAGATATTATATCTTAGATATATCATCTGTAACGGAATAAAGTATCATATTCGCCCTAAAGTCTATATTCATTTATTATTATTCTAGAGGGAGCATCAGCGAAACAACGAACCAGGTGCCTATGGACATGGTCTTCCGCTTGGCTCCAATAACGATGAAATGAAAGCTCAAATTGACAAAGGGTGGGAGAGACAAGGATTCAATGAGGAAGTCTGCAAAAGGGTTTCACTTCACCGCGAAATAAATGGTCAGTATTTAAATTATCGCTCGCTTGGACAGGGCCATCATGGACCCCACGTTAAGTTCGATGAATAACATGGATGGATTTCAGATACTCGTTGTGATGCTTGCAAGAGACTACGATTCAGGAAACCGCTTGGACAAGCCTCAGTAGTCATTGTTTTTCATAATGAGGCGAGTTGTACGCTTTATCGCACAATTTATTCAATTTTGGAGACTACTCCTGCTATTTTTCTCAAAGAAATTATTTTGGTTGATGACAAATCTGTAATTAATGAACGCCCTGAGCTCGGAAAAGAATTGGACAATTATATCAAGAATAACTTTTTAGGTTTGTCCTTGCTATCAGATCATATTTTTTTTAAATTAACCATTTAAAGGATATGTTCGTATAATCAGGCAACCAGAGCGCCACGGTCTCATCAAAGCCCGTCTAACAGGTGCAGCAGCAGCAACGGGTGACGTCATAGTTTTTCTTGATGCTCATTGTGAATGTCATGTGAGATGGTTGGAACCAATGTTGCAACGAATCGCCGAAGATCCGACTAGGGTTCAAACACCTGTCATTGAAAATATTGACAAAGACACTTTCCGAATGACAATTACAAAACCTATTAATATACAAAAAGGGATTTTTGATTGGGTAAGAAGTTTAGATTTTTATTTAAACATTAAATTCTTTCTTAGGGATTGACATTCACTTGGGCACCAGCGTATATTGGTGCCAGACGACTCAATTTCAATGAATCTGAAGCTAATAAACCAGTGGACTCGCCAACGATGGCTGGTGGACTATTAGCAATTCAAAAATCATATTTCGAATATTTAGGAACATACGACGAAGAAATGAGAGTATGGGGTGGTGAAAACTTGGAAATGAGTTTCCGAGTAAGTGATTTTCTCGACTTAAGTGATGTTGTGATATTGATCACTAGTTGATGGCAATTCTTGTATTCTGGTGACATAATTAAGATCTTGCTGACATCTTTGGGCTAGCATTCAAAATTGTCACTGATATTTTTTGTCGAATGTTATCAATACATGATGTTTCTATAGTTAATGATTTCATTAAGATTTGGCAATGTGGTGGTAAAATTGAAATCCATCCATGCAGTCACGTGGGACATGTATTTCGTGCAAAAGCCCCATACACTCATCCAGGTGGCTTCGATGTCATTTTAAGAAATCTTGTCCGAGTTGCCGATGTATGGATGGATGATTTCAAGCAGATTTTTTATCGAAAAAATATTATGGCCATGGATATTGGTGCTGGAAATATAACAGATCGTATTAATTTGAGAAAAAACCTCCAATGTAAATCATTTCAATGGTACTTGGATAATGTTTATCCCGAAAAGGATTATTTGCTTGATCGTGATATAAGTTTTCGTACGTAGATTTTCATTTAAATTGACCTATTTAAAAAACGTTTTAGAGGGAACAATAGTGACATCGAGAAGTCAAGATGAACCAATGATGTGCGTTGATGCTGCAAATCCACCAGTTGATTTCAGCCCCATTGACGGGCATGATCCGATTGTATATCCTTGTCATGGAATGGGCTCAAACCAACATTTTATTTTCACCAAACGAAATGAAATTAGATTTTTGGCACAGAAACTCGACATGTGCCTTTCATTCGGTAGAAAATTGAAGCTTACTTTGCAAGCGTGCTCTTCATCAGTTCAGGTAATTCCCATATTGTCTATATGATATAGTACTTTTCAGGAGCATTTCCGGTTCACTTCCGGTCATAAATCGTGTCACGAAATGGCCTGAGATTGATTCAGGATACCAACTTAGTATTTACCTGGAGTCTTATTGCGTAATTCATCAATATCGACCACTTCCGGTTACGTAGGACGGAAACGGATATGACCAAAGGTTAATTTCCCGGGGACCTTTCGGGGTTTTTGAAGTCTTTGACGCCATCAAGTGTTCGATATCGTCGATTTTGAGTCTTTTGGCACGCCCGTGCCTAAAAGCAGCGCAACTGTTAAATATAAAAATTCATATCTAGGGAGATGTTCCAACTCCATTGGAACAAGAATGGATCTATAACAATGCAACACAGCAAATTCGCAATCCTCATCGCAATGTATGTGTCAAACGTGGCGACGAAAGTACTCTTACAGCTTCCGAATGTCAAGGTCAATCAGACGAACGTTTTATTCTTATGACAGATGATCAAGTTAAAATGAACGTGAATTTAGGTTAAATTCATAGTCAATGTAGACTGTATTTCACTGTATATAATATACAGTATATTCTTCAAATAAGCTTGTTGTCAACTTGGTGTGAAAGTACATGGGCATTTAATATTATTTTATTTTAACAGCTGATCAAGAAATGCAATATAATTGATCGCTGCTCGGAGAGTTTCGACTTTTGATAATCGTTTGACTCTTTCTGATGATGGTAGATGATCTTAAAATCTGGTTATACCCAACGGTAGATGTCCATAATTTTTTTTTAAATATTTTGCCCATCATTTGTATTTGAATTTTGAAACGTGGTTTCACAGATATATCGGCGGAGATTTCCAAGTTAATACTTACTTCTCAGATTTTCAAATGCAATATTAACTCTATTGACTCTATTTCGTTCTCTTTCATTCCTTCTTTGGAGCTGATCTCGGCTGGTGGCAAGCTCAATAGCTTGTTGAAGCAATTGATCGTCTATCATTGTACTATTATTTGCCTAAAAAGGTAAATCGAAATATTTTATTTGTTGTAATTTTTCTCGTAAACGTCTCGTTTAATATCTGATTTAAACTGAACCTCTCCAAAAATTTGATCAACCGAATTCATTTGATTTGCGAGTGAGTGAAAGTGTGCAGCTGCTTCAATGTTCAACCATTCCGAGTTTTTCGCTTCTCAAGAGCTATAAGACCAAACACTCGCCTTTCAATAAGACCTATTATTTGAGCTATGAAGTACTCTTCGAAGTTAGTTCATATTGTAATTACATCAGGAATTAAGAAATAACTAAATGATCACTGCTGAGGAAATTTAAAAAGTTTAGGACATAATTTTATAGTAAACACCTTCATTCATTACAAAAACACTTCAGAATGAGTCTTATGATTGAAAAACTATTTCCCGCTAGAACTCGATTTTGGAAAACTGAATTGATTTGTGGCGACAAACAGCATGAGAAAAATCGTGACTGAATTGACGTCTTGTATCGTCAGTAATAATGGAGTCATTTTAGCAAACATTGAGTGATATTTATTCAAATCGTCTCAATTGTCACTTCCGAGTGTACAAAGTGTAAAAGGGCATAAATGTTAAAATTAATGTTGAATCGATGTGGATCGATATAAAACCGATTTCTGTCTTCTGACTGATTGAGACCTCTTGTAGTTTACACCAGACGACATAATGAATCCTCCTGAACTTTGTTGGCGAGCGTATGCACGCATTTCAGCAGAAGCAACGCCGCGAGTATCAATGAAACCATCAGAATAATCGGCCGTTTGAAAGAACATTGGTTTTTCATGATCCAAGTATGCTTTTGTCCAGTCTTCGCCTCTTCTATACCATGCTTTTGCTACTGGTTTAAATCCCTAAAAATTCATACCAGTTGAGATCCTATTTTATTTTCATCAATGACTTACAATCGAGTAAATATCAAGCATAGCCAAGAACATGGTGCAAACAGTTGCTCCAAAATGAAGATTGATAAAAACAGTTCGCTGAATTGGAGCAGCAATGTAACATGTGACAGTCTAAAAATTATATATTAACTTCAACGCTGACATCAGCCCCCGGACGAGCTGACATGTACTTGGATGTTACTTGGATGAAATTTTAGGGGAACTCTCTTGAGCTTTCATGTTCATTTCCACCGTTATCGATATTTTAGATGATTTTAGCAGTTTAATGCCAGCTCGTCTCGTAGGTGTTAAAATTCGTTCCTAAAATTGACCACAAACAATTGATGAAAAACTTACATTGTCCTCACTTTCCATGCCACCCTTGCATCCGGAATTGATAAACGGTGAACAATACATCAATTATCAGTCGAAAAACAACCTAAAAATACTAAATTCGAAACAGCATAGTATAATTTCCATGACTCACATGAAACCAGTATGCCAAAAATAGCTTTGGTGGCACGTGACTCTGCAGTTTATTGAATTTTGTATTTTGTTCACTCCATTCGCGGGACATTGCTTGAATTTTGGATTCTTCTTTGGCTTTATATTCGATTCCTTGAAATAAATTTGAAAAAACTGCATAAATTTTGAATGACACAGATTAGTATTTTTCGAAAACGAGTTTTTACCTTCTTCTTCGCATTTTTCTTTTTTAAGTTTTTCTAGCTCGGCATCAACCTTTTTCTTAATCTTGAGAGCTTGCTTGATGTGAATATCAACTTTTGATTTATATGCAATGAAGATTATACTCGGGAGGGCTACACAAAAGACTTGAAATTGCCAATATCGTTCAAGAGCAATCGGATAAAACCAGTTATGACACATTCTCGAACATCCAATCGTTTCCACATCACATTCCAGATGCTTTTCCGAATCTTTGAAAACTTTATGTAATTTCCATGCCAACATTAGTCGAAACGCGATAAAAACTTGGATAAATGCCTTGCCCATCAACGGCGCAAATTTTGCCGCATTTTGAAGGGCCTTCTCCGTTGTCCCAATACCCGCCATAGTGTTAAACTTATTTCTTGGGGGTATAATAATAATTTCTTTAGACTTAAGTCTTATCAGGTCAGTTAAGTTCATTTAATTTAGAGTATACATTCCTTTACACCAGTAGCTCAAGATATTCTTCAGGTATTCTTAATAATCGTAAGCGTGTCGATTTCTCTAATCTTTTCCGTAGTGTAAATACTCAAAATATGGTCAAGTGGAAGATCTTGATTTTGGTTAATTATTAACATTAAATAATGTATAGACAAATGATTCGGCTTTATTCAAACTAATCTAACTCAGCATTTTTTTCATTAAATATTATTTAGTGACTATTTTAGTTAGTGATAGGCAGTTTTTTTGTTTAATCTTACTTGGTTTTGGTGATAGTAAAAGGCTTCGTGGTCATAAATCGAACTACCAGGTAAAAAATGAGGATTCCTCATACTTATCTCAAGGCCCTGGAACTAGGGCCTTAGTCAAGGTCCACTGAAACTATTTCGGATTGCCATTTGCTAAGTAAAGCAAAATGGATCGCACAATCGACGTCCCGCCCGGATATTTTCCTCAGCCGTTCCTTGGAATCTTACGCTGTGATCCACTACTTATAATTAATAAGATGAATCGGATTTAGTTGACAAATTTTTATGGTCATCCTTCTATAAATTTTTTTCTATTTTATGTGGTCTTTACGAATCTGAAGTGGATTTTTTCACTTTTACTTTTCTGAAACTGATTAACACGAAACAGGAAGTTCTAAACAAAAGTCGATCACATAATTTACGTGACAAAACCCTTACAATTGTGGACAGGATTTACAAAAATGAGTCATAATAAATTAAAGTGATGTCATAGTGATGATCCGAAATATTCGTCATCCTCTCGAAAAATAAATTATCGAACGAGTACTTTTGTTTAGAATGGAGAGTCCGATGGGCGACCAACTTGGCCCACCTGGGATGCCTGTTGGGGGTCCGGGCGGATTCCCTGGATTCGGTTCGATTCAGTCCGGAATGTCGAATATGGAAGACGCAGAAATTGAACGAGTTTTAAGAGAATACGACATTTTTCAAGCTGCCAAAGCTGGTTTACTAATCCCCTGTCAAGGTATTATTTTATTTAAAAATTCATTCGAGAGAATATAATGTTTTAATAAGACTTCAGAGACCTGCAAAGCAAATATTTCCCTCGAAAGTGAGATATTAGTTTATGTAGAAGGGTACATAGATGGGTGAGGCTTTGTATTTTAGGTCACAATGTAAATTAAAATCTATTTTATAGAAATTGTTGATCGTCTTGGAGCAGGAGTTCTTCATCAATATGATCGCGAAGGCCATACACCATTACATTGGGCATCATTGGGTGGACATAGTCACGTGGTGCGATTTTTCATTGAATGTCGGGCACCAATTGATATGCCAGCTAGAAATGAACTTGGTTCTCAACCTATCCATTGGGCGGCGTCTGGAGGTCACGTGCCAGTTGTTGATTTGCTGCTTGAGGCTGGTGCTAGTATCGATGCTACAGATAATAAAGGTTGCTCACCGCTTATAACTTCTTCTCAATATGGACAAACAAATTTGACTGGATACTTATTGGGAAGAGGTGCAAGATATCAGTTGGTCGATCGCGAAGGCGATAATGCATTACATTGGGCTGCCTTCAAGGGAAATGCAAATATGTCAAGACTTCTGATTTATTCTGGCTTCAATCCCAAACAAAGGATAATTATCATACCGTATCTTCCATTCGACACATATCTGAAGGATAGAAGGTTTATGTCTTATCTTGAAGCATTGAAACTTCGAATCCTAATAAAGAAGTCATTGGTTTAGATAATTTTTCAAAGAGATAATTATGGACAAACACCGCTTCATTTAGCCTGTCTATCAGGTAATCTAAACGCAGTTCAAGCTTTGGTCGAACAAGATGTTGAACTTGAATCTGTTGACTTTAATGGAAATACTCCGAAGAAACTTGCAGAAGGTAATTTTATCTTACAACTATAAAAGAAAAAAAAGTTAATATTTATACTTTTTCCGGTTAATTTTTTTATTCAAGGTCGAAAACATTGGGAGATTGTGAGGTTTCTTGACAAATCTGTATCACGCCAAAATTCTTTTATACCGTCGGTGGATGTTAAGACTCTTATTTTTGGTCCTCCAGGTCGATCAAAAACAGCGATGCATTTCATGCTTTCAATGTTGCTATTTATGTGTTATCCAACTTATTTGATGAAGATACTTCCAATGATGACCGTTGAATCATTTCCAATTACCCACCTTCTTTTCTGGTGTGCAAATCTTACACTTTGGGTTAATCTTATCCGGACACATTCAACAGACCCCGGATTACTTCAACGAAATACTGACGAATACTCAGAAAAAATTAAACAAGTTGCTCGATTCGAAAAATGGAATGATAATGACGATAACCCTTTGTCTCGTCTTTGCCACACATGCCGTTGTGTAAAGGTACTGTTCTTAAAAAGCTAAAAAATATTCTAAGTTACTAACTGTTTTTTCGTTAAGCCACCAAGAGCAAAACACTGTAAAGAACTGAACCGTTGTGTCAAACGTTTTGATCATTATTGCGCCTATGTTGGAAGTGCAATCGGATATCATAACCAACATTACTTTTATATATTCTTATTTTCAATGACAGCTACAATGTGGATCGGCCAATGGATGTGCTATCATGTTCAAAAGGAAGAAACGAAGCGTGATTGGTGGATGATTTTCATGCAGACACTTACCTCGGTTTTCAATTTACTGACCACATTATTATTAGGTAAGGATAAACTTAAATCTTGAATGGTGGATGAGACTTCTTTTAAGTAACCATCACATACAATGCTTGTACAAATATGACCACTAATGAACAACTGAACTGGCGTCGATATGATTATTTGAAAAACCAAATGGGTCAATTTTCGAATCCGTTCAATCGTGGAACAAAGCAGAACTTAAAAGAATTTTTTCATCTTCAACGCTCCGTAGAGGAAGTCACAAACCCAGAATCATTAATGAGTGTTTGATACACACATGGCAGACTTATTGATGAACTGCCAAACTGCGCCAGAGATTTCCTACGCCAAAAAACTAGTTATTACACACCATTTTAATATAGTCCAATCGAGTGTCGATTTTAGGCTTATGTTTATTTTTCTGTATTTCTTATCCTTTCATAGTGCCTTCTTATTTCTGTTTAGTAAATTCATAAAAACCTCAATGCATATAAATATCCGGGGCAACATGAGAATATAATACTGAATATTTTTATTCAAAAGAAAAAAGATGAATTCGGCAATCACTAGTAGACGATCACGTGAACTAGTCTAGTAAGCGTACATGTAATAGACGGAATAAGCATAACATGTAGAGTGGCTTGAACTGAGAAAGAATTTATAATTTGCCATCGAGGAAGGCTTGGAACATTTCATATGCAGGAATTGGCAAATCTGTTGGAACCATGTGACCAGCACCTTTGACAGTGACCCAAGAAAGTCTTTCATATTTTTTGCACCATCCACCAACTTGACGAGTATTGTCACCGGCCACGTATGTCCATTCTTCATAATCTTGAATCTCCTAAAAATAATGGATAGCTACGAGTTCTTATTTATAAATTGCTGTCAAAATGACAATTAATCGGAACCTGTTGTACTTACTGGTAATCCAAGAGCTTCAACAAAATCTTCTCCACCAAGAAAATTACAAGCCATATCAACATCTCCAGCGAAAAGTAAGATTCTTGAATCAGGGACCTAGATAAAACTGTAAGGGACGGTTTTTGAGACTTGATTTTACCGTGTCTAAAGCGTGCAAAACGTATTTTGAAACGTCATCAGTCTGAGTTTGATATCCGAGTTCCTCGTTACAAAGAGTCCAATCAATATCCAAATCAACATGAATAGCTTCTTTTGTCGCTTTTGAATTGAAATATACTTCGAGTGCAGTATCATTGGTACATGGTGGGGCGTCTCCTACAGGTTTGATATTTTTCATGATATCGAAAGAGAGGCCTCCTTAAGTAATTCGATTAAATGGTATGAAAAATAATATGCTGATCTTACCATTTTTAACGAGTGTAGTTTGAAAGTTTCGTCTTGACACTCCACCAGCACATTCAGCATAAAGATTATAGACATCTAAACCACCTGACCAAGTGAGCTCAACAACCTTGTTGACCATATCTTCACATTTTTTGGTTTTGAAATTAAAGAAATCACATTGATCAGTATGACCATCAACACAACAATGTTCACGAAGGCCTTCCCAGTTTCTTTTGTCAATGAGTCCGTGATATTTAGCAAAGAAAATCATAGAGTTTTGATTTTTCTCCCAATTGTAAAGACCATTTCCGATAGCAGCACCCTTATAATGTGGACGGAGAATATCATCATCAACAATTTTGGAAATAAGTGTTGGAACATAAATACCCGCATATGATTCGCCAGAGATATAGATTCCATTTTCGAGGTATTCTGGGAATTTTGTAAAAAAATCTTTGATGGCATCACGGTTATCTGATGAGGTAGTATCATCAGAGATTTCGTCAAAATCGCTTGGGGCACCTGTACTGAATCCTACACCAACGGGAGCTTCAAGATATATCATATTAGCTTTTTGATTCCATGCGTTCGGATTCATTGAAATGGTATCATCATCATTCATATGGAGAGGGCCATGTTCTGCCATAAAACCTTCCATTGAAGAACATCCAGGACCACCATTAAACCAAACAACAACTGGATCAGTAGCTGGATTTGATTGAGATTGAACGAACCAATAATGAAGTTTCTTAGTCGCGGTTGGATGAACATATCCAGAATACATTTCAAATGATGGAAGTTTCTCAAGACCGGGTAACCACGTGATTTTATCTGCACAGGCTTCTTCAGTTGCAGCACTTAAATTAATATTTCATTTCTTTAATAAATTAAGGGTTAATTATTTAGCTCAAAAAGTTCTATCATAGATTAATTTCAACGTGAATTCTTTACCTGCAGGTTGTAGTGGACGACTTTTCATGATGCTTGATTGACATTTCATGAACACGTCCATTCATAGCCAAAGCCACGGAAAGTAGCTGGCCGAAGATTTTCATTTTCACCAGTTTTCTCTTTTCTGTTTATGAAATGGGTTTTTCCTCTAATGAAATGGGCCTGTTGTTCTGACACACCCACACACTGTCTCGACCAATGAGGAGTAAGAGCGCCATTTCATTCTCAAGAATCTTCGGAAGACCTCCAAAATCGATCAAAATTGAATTTCCATCAATTCAAAGAAAACGACGTATTCTGGCTAGGATTCAAAAGCCTCACAAATCAGACTTCTTCCAGAAAGACATAATATGTCACATAAAGGATGACGATGTGCAAATCAAATGAAAAAAAACTGCCTGGTCGAAAATTTCTAAAAATGGAACTTCAAATGATGCATCAATGAAAAGAAACTCTGGTGCACTGTGAGATTGTCTTTTATTTTTTTCTGTGAATGTGACAAGGAATACGGGGACAGAATGGATTTTACTTCTTGTTTTTGAAGATATCAAGCATTGGCATCATCATTTGTCATTTGGTTCATATCAAAATGCTAATAATAATATTAACGTAAGGTTAATCTTTACAGTTAATATAAAATGGGGTGCCTGTTCACGATGGTCATTTGACCCGAATTCGAACGGCCAGAATTTCGAACGACCCGAATTTCGAACGGCCATCGGGAAGTTGCATCCCACCTTAGTTGTCACGTATGTTCTAATAAAAATATATCCGCGTCCAACTGATTTTTACCTTTCCAATTTTCTTTCCTTGGTGAAGATTTAAAGTTGATTCAGGTAAAGTTGACCGGCGAGATAATACCAACAAGAATTCATTCCCACTCGAATTATTTCTCACTTCATCAACAGCTTTTAATGAAGTCACTTGCTCAAATTTCCAACCATCACTACATATTTCATAATCACTTTTTAAGTTAATTAGAAATAAGCTCACCTGAGTGAAGCTAAGGTTGATGTGAGGTCAAGTTCGGAACACATAAGGACACGGTAGGCAGTATGAGTTCCATTTTTACATGTTGTCACGTGGTTTTGGGTTTCATTTAAAATCTCTTTGCAGGTTTTCATCAAACTCTTAATTTAATTCTGACGTTTTGAACACCATAATGTAACATAATTTATGTTGCTTCGAATCCTTTTAGGGTCCAAGTGAAACAAAGGTCATCTGACATGCACGGACAAGAGCCCGGGTTTGGGACTAACTTGTAAATTATAGAATTCAGCTTCTAATTGAATTCCTTGAAGTTGTGAGCGTGTTTCATAAATAAGTTTGTTAGTTCGTAAATAATTCAAAATATGTTCAAAGAAAATTGGAGATCTGTCAATCAGATAAGCACCATCATTATCTCGATCAGATCCCATTTCATTTAGCTTTTTTATGTTATTCATAAAGTTTCAATTATTTCAGGGTCATCCTTATGCACCTAAGACTTAGGTCCTAAGTATATCAAGCATAATATTTTAATAACATTTCCTGATTGATATCATCACAACTGGCCAGACGGGATAGGAAACTCTTTGAGTCTTTTTTCAATGTAGCTTTTGTTGTAAGGAAACGGGTTCCACCAACATTTAATGTTATCTTTAATGGGATGATTATATATATATATTAGTCATCATTGATGATGACTCATCGATGATTAATTTTAATTTTGAACAAATCTGGTACTAATTTCCAAATGTTATATTATTGTAACATGCCAGTCCCAGGATGATTTCAATCTTGTTGGGTCAATGGCGGACTGGGCATTTGAGGACTGTCCCGTTGATGATCTTCTAGAATCCATTTCTGCGTTTTTCTCTGAAAATTAAAATGTAAAAAAATGGGCCCCAAAAAACGGACCAATCGCGGGACTGGCCAATCCAAGAGGGCGTCATGAGTTGCTCATTTTTTTCCTTTTTTTCAGATTTAACAGTCATGGTCAAGTTTGATCACTCTATATACCTTTGATGACGTCACAAAAGCGGTTAATCGTGGGTTGAAATTTACACGAATATACAAATTAGAGATTTGGTCTTTAGTAAATACTGAGAGTCAAATGCGGCCAAGTGATCGCTCCCACCCTTAACCACATTTTCGCCCACGCATTTTCACATTAAAATTGCATTTCAACTTTATCATAAATATAATCGAGTTGAAATATTTCAGAGAAAAAATATTGAACGAGAGAAAAGAAAGGTGCCACCCGCTACTGGAGAATTCCGTTCGATCCTCGCCGCTTGATATAACTCGATTCTGAAATGGCCAGTTAGTAATGAGTTATGACAAAAATCAGTTTGAGCTAGCCCCCCCATGGCTCAAAGACCAGAATCAACCTAGAAAGGTAAAAAAACATATATTAACGGGGGTGACTCTGGGCAAAGTACGGGTTGTTTAAGTTCAAGATCTTCCTCCAGGGATAATTCTTGAACTCGTATTTTTGAATTATAGAGAAAATTTAACATCTTCACATTTTGTAGAATTCACAACGTCCGAGACCGATTTCACAATTTAACAAATCCACAGATTCCATTATACAGCCAAGAGCTGGTTCTCTGGCTTCAGTACCACCGAAAAAAAGGTTAGATTTTGAAGTCATGTGATCATTTCAATACAAATTATTATCAAGCATAATTATCAAAAGTATAAGAAATTATAATTTATCTAAGTTGTAATACAACTGTTGTATACAGTATACTGATAAATATCATTTAACGATGATTTTATGCAAGAAGTTTACTTTTTCTAGATATGATTACGTAATCAGAACTAAATAACCCCGTAATACCTCAAAGTGAGACCATTTTCACTTTCTCAGCGCAAATTTGTATTGTTGCCAATAAAGGTGATTTTAACAATAAGGAAATCTTCAAAGTTTGGAATCTTGAATTCTGAATATTGAGTGTTGACATCGAAATCTGTTCTTCATGAAATTTTTAGAGATAATGAAACTCCGCAGTTCCCGCCATTAGCCAAACCTCAGTCCTACACGCCTTCCAATTCAGTATGGGGTGAGTCTAATATCCAACTACCATAAATTCACATTGATTTGTAAGATAATGGAAATCACACACGAGTTCGTATTCCAAGTCTACCCGATAAATTGGATGAATCAAATAATATTAAAGAAACAAGCAAGCTGCAAGTCCGTCCGAAAACCATTATACAGCCATTAAGCTCAAACGATACTCAGGTGATAGTGATAAATTCTATTTTCTCAGAAATACCTACCTGTTATATAAGTTATATATTAATGTAAGTGTTATATTTTATAAAAGATTATCTTTAGTTCCGAGGACTTGGAAATTCTTTTGGAAATCGACGGTTTTCGCTCCAAACACCGAAACCAACCCCCAAAAATAGCCCAAACGTCAGACCAATTCGAACATTCGAACTTGAAGGGCAAAGCAATTCTTCATTTAAGTCGTTGGGGACAATTAAAAAGACCATCAAGGAAATTGGCCAATCAAAATCGGTTTAATCCTAGTAATCCCATGACTTATATGAGTTGTATGAGCCAATTGAAAGACTACACCGTCAACTTCTTCAGAAACCGATATCTATGACATAAATAGCAATGGAAAAGTTGCATTTAGCGACCTCCAAAATCGCGATATTCCACAAAATGAAAAAGAATTTTTAATTGATTTGGATCCAAATTGGGAAAACGAAAAGAACGAGCCGCTAACAGAGTATGAAATCAAGCAATGGGCTTTGAAATATCCGAAAGAGGCCAAATTAAAAGCTGAGCGTATGAGGTAAGATTTCAAGAATACGATTTGGACACCCTTTCGATAAATTCTATTCAGAGCAAAGGGCTTGATCGATGACGATGTGGTTTTTGCTGCTCTAGAAACTTCGGTATCATCTGGCTCCACTTGATGAACTGTATTTATTCCAATAATGAATTCATTGTGACTCATGACGTCACGTGATGCACATCTTCAAAATAGTCACGTGATACGATCCCGTTTCAAACTAATAAAGATATTCCCATGCAAGACTAATTTTGAATATTTTTAGAAATCGATGAACTGAACAGTTCTTTCGGTTAATCTGATTGGTCGAACTCGTAATCTGGATGAATGATTTCGAATTAGGCCCCCAAGTCGGCCAGGGTGCATTTGGAAAAGTATTCAAAGCGAGAAAAATTTCAACTAATCAAGAAGTGGCAATAAAGGTGAAACCGAATCTTTCCATCTCAATTCCAAACCACTTTTTTCAGATTGTAACTTGTAAGTCACCAGAAGGTGTTGATTTAGCTTTATCTGAATTATGGACCTTGTCGGAGTTATCAACCAATGAAAATATTCTAAAGTTCACAGACGCTTATCTTGAATTCAATGGTGCATTTGAAGTGTTGCGACATGGCGACGAAAAATCTAGCAAGTATAGACGATTAGTTGAGGTTAGTATTGACTGATTAGCTGTGTATACCACCCTTAGAACGTCTCGGAAAAAAGTTCATACTTAAGTGCGTTTTGAAAGGCGAATTTCCCTCTCGTCATTTGATGAATTATAAACTCTGGTTTCTTATTGAATATTGCAATGGTGGAGATTTGAATAATTATATTTTGAATAATATGAAGAAGATGGAACATAATTATCACATTATCAAACAGCTTATCCAAGGTCTTCAATTTCTTCACAAGGTAAAGGCTCACTCGAGAGGAAAGATTTTTTTGAATTTTACTTTTGATTTGCGTATCAAAATTGATATATTCAGCATGATGTTGTTCATCGTGATTTGAAACCGGACAATATTCTTGTTCAAATAAAAAAGGATGGACCAATGATTAAAATTGCCGATTTTGGACTTTCACGAGTTTTATCAACTGGATCAAGATGCTCTTCTGCATGTGGTTCTGATTTCTTCATGGCTCCTGAAGTTTGGCATGGGCCAACATCGGTGAGAGGTTATCAAGTAAGTTCAAAACTTTTCCTATACATATTGATGGCGCTTTTAGGGAAAGTCTGCGGATATTTGGTCCGCGGCACTTTGTTGTTGGTCAATAGTGGATAGAGTATTTTTTATTGATGGAAAGACAAAAGAACGATTATTGGGAATATATTATAGAAGTCAAGCGAACGTTATTCCACTGGGCGAAGCTCAGGTTTATCACCTTTTTCAATGCTAATTTTCGAATTTGTTTTTAAGTTGGACCCAAAAACACATAGCGATTTTAACCTTGGCGAATTGATATCTTCATTCAAGAAAGAACCCAGTGGCTGGGCCGGAAATGAAAAACTATTTCGTACTTTAATTTATGATGCCCTGAACAAAGACCCCAGTAAAAGGTACATTTTTTAGTTTTTATGCTTGGTTATACATGCTGTTTTTAGACCAAGTGCAACTCAATTTCTTCAACATTTGAATACGGCATCAGTGGCTGAACGCAAAAGAAGAAATGCCCAGACAGAGCACACCGCCCAGACGACCAAACGTAGCCCCAAGGAAGCGGACTTACGCCCACAGCCATTCATCCAGCGTGGTTTTGAATTTTTCAAATCGATTTTTCAATCGTAATAAATGTATCACCGCCGAACAGACGGACAGTCTTCGTAATTACGCTCGTGGCGTGGGTAGAACACGCCGACCCCTGACAGATGTTATTCCGGTAGTGAACACTCAACCTGCCGAGTTTCTATTTTCTTTCGGTCTTGACCAAGGGATAAAACGGAAACGACGGACCTAAACTTACCTCTCAAGCTCAGTTTGAGTCACTAAATGATGGGTCATACTGAGCTAAATTTTATGGTGCTCAAAAACTCTTTTTCTATCCGAACTCTTTGCCACTGTTCTTTCCTGCATGACACTTTTGGTCCTGTATATAATTCGCTAGAGAATCGGATGTGAAAGAATAAACTCCAGTTATATTTCATTTCGGGTGTTATCATTTATAGGTTTTTTGGTATATTATAAAGGATCTTTAGTATTATTATGACCGATATGGAACGAGGATTTATCTTTTTGGAGCGAGCAGATCAATTGACGAAATAAAACTGCCCAAATTTAATAATAATTCATAATATTACCTACCGTGTACACTTAAAGAAGCACATCCAATAGTGCCTTTATTCTAACAGTTATGTGACTATGTCTGAAAAATAAAAACAAACGCCCGAGGGACATCAGATTCAAATTATAGACGATTGTCTCAATTTGAGAATCACTTTTGAGAAAAAAAAACAATTTTAGAATGAAATTATTAGCATTTTTATTATATGGAAGTTTGCAAGCAGTCCGATATAAGGATTGTGGAACTAGTGGAATGAAAATCAATGACGTTAAAGGTATAACATGAATTCGTGTGATACATGTTATCATTTTAATTTTAGTAACACCATGTCCTGTTGAGCCATGTGAATTGCACCACGGTCAAGATTATTCAATTGATATAAGTTTCGATGAGCAGGTTGAAGATGAACTTTCACTAGAGATTTGTGGTTATATTGGCCCACTGTGTGTTCCTTTTCCAACTGACACTCCAAAACAGTCTGGTAAATATTCCCACACACACACTTATACATATTTCTAATTAGAAATTTAGTCAAACCTGGAACAAATACGTTCAGTCTGACAATGCCTATTGAGCCTGCTTATCCAAATATTAAAGTTGTCGGCAAGTTTACTCTCAGGTAAAAGATCACAAAGATCATAATTATTGTCAAATTCCATCTGGTAGACATTACTTTTCAGTGGAAAAACTAGCAATAAGATGTGCTTCATGATTCCATTGAAAATTATGCCAGCACAAAAGAAGACGGAAAAAGTTTTACTGCCTGAGCCCGAAATCGAAACTGAATTTGACCCTTCACCAAACCATCGCCGAGTTACTGATAATGAGGAACAAAAACTCCGCTTCAAACCTAAATCAGGATCTTATCCAAAACTCTAAATTGCCAATTGCTTCACAAAAATTTCACCTATGAAAGTTTTCACATTCTAATGTTTCACTACAATAAATAATGTAATATTCAAAATAATTGCTTTTTTCAAGCAAAGAGGGATGCATTTCTT
>SCLD01111941.1:0-28836 GCA_004367895.1 Oikopleura longicauda
GCCACAATACAGTATTTGAATCTGTTCGAAATAACATGAACCTTGTTTGATCTTGGATGACTCCTGGGCTGCTTGAATATCGTGCTAAGATGTGTTAAGCAAACGAATTGAAGCGATTTGAAGTCATGAGCAATGGACTTACAGTTAGTAAACAAATAAAGTCAATTGTTTATCATTACAGTTTAAACATTAATTTTAAAAAATATCTCGTCTGTGCCCTAATTTCCGTCTGTGCCCTAGTTTTTTTATCTCGTCTGTGCCCTTTATCTCATCTGTACCCTAAAAACAAGGGCACAGACTAGATATTAGGGTACAGACGGAAATTAGGGCACAGATGGAAATTAGGGCACAGACGGGACCGTCCCATTGGCTGTATTATAAAAAAAATGGTTAAATTAATTCTAAATTTATTATACAGTTACAGAAATATGAAGTACTCTTTTTTCGAATTGGTTTTCAAGCTACTACTACGACCACTCAAAGTCTTCTCCAATCCATTGGAACAGGTCGTTATTGTATGGGGCAAAGAACTCATACAGTTTTCGTTTCAAGTCAACCGTGAACTGGGGCCCGCCGCCAGCTCGCGTTCGTCCTAGTTCAACGATTTCAATCTGATCAATCTTGATCAAACTTTACCTTTGCCATCGCCCAAGCACGAGGGATTATTAGCGCCTGTCTTTTGGAAGCAGTAAAAGCCTTTATCTTCGTCAAAGACGAAATTGTCGTTGGTAATGATTGGCTCGAGACCCATGAATTCTTGGGCCTGATAATAATTAGATGATTAGATCAAACCGGGTCGAATTAGAGACTTACCCTGAGGATCACTTTGGCCGGGTTGGCAATCAGCTCCTCGCCATTTAAAATCAACATTTGCTCGCGCTTGAACCCGGCTTTGATCCAATTCTTCAAGTGCACCCAGTATAATCCGTTGGTCAAGATCGACGCCTCGACTTGCTCCTCATGTACGTTCTGAATCCAGCCCTCCCAGGCCGCCGCGCCGATTTTTGTATGCTTGTCAAATGACATTTGGACATAGTCTTTGGCAAAAGCTTCGAAACCAGCTAAACGCGCTTCCTCCGAGTCGTCACCTTCGGCTTGGTACTTTTTCATCACTGAGTGAAAGTAGCCGCTCCAGTTAGCCGGGTTAGGCAATTTTGTTAAAAACTGTTTGAACAAGTGTTAATTTAATTTGTCAAGAAAATTGTTCAAGTGTTAAATCCTGCGTGCTAACCCGGTAGATACCCTTGACCACGTGTGTATAATCGGAAAAGGCGCGATTGACGGGATTGCATACAATTGCAATCAACTTCACCGTCGAGTTCATATTGTATATGCGTTCGGGCACTTCGGGAATGACCATATATTTTGGCGTTTTCTCGTATGTAACTTCACCACTTGAAGTCTCGGGCATTAACGAGTGATAGTACTCGATGCCCTTGTCGTACTCCTTGTCATTGTCAAAGAAGTGAACCTCATCAAGCCCTGGCGGTTTGTGTAAATGGGGATGATGGGCGAGAAAGTTTTGAAAGGCGCCTGTACCACACTTCTTCGCCCCAATACAAATCACATGGGGCAGGTGCTTCGTCTTCTTGCCATACTTCTCCTGTAAACAGCCCTCGCACATTTCGTACACTTTCTCCATTTGATTCTGCAAATCCTTCAAGTCGGCGCCAATTTTCTTCAAAATTTTGATGCCCGCTCGGACGGGGTCCATTTTGAGTAGGAGCGGGAACTCGTTGCCCTTGGCATGTTGCGCCTTGGCAACGGCGAGTAGATGTTCAATCAGCGCAATGCGCATTGCCTCGCGTTTTTCACTGTCTTTGAAGTCGTCCTTGTCAACGTGCTTGAGAAAGTCGGTCAGTTGCGGCCCGAATTCGATTGCGATGGGCTCTTTCTCGGCCATGACTTTGTCGTAAATGGCATTTTCCTCCTCATAGCCAAGAATGCGACGAATGGTGAACTTGGCCTAAATAGTACATTGAGTAACACGAGTGATAATCTCTGGCCACAAACCAATTAAAGTTATGTGCCTTTTTCTTTAATTTCTTTAAATTACATTATTCATGTACCTGATGCCGTAGTGTATGATCGTGACTGTATAAAATAACGAGGAAGACGGCATTCAACAAAATCGCCAATGCCATCATTTTCTCTCTTTTTGGACGGGTCATATTATGCTCACTAATTGTGCCAAAGTGACAAGGTGACTTGTTTTCTAGTTGCCAAGAGTAGTAAGAGTAGTTTTGTCACGGTGAATGGAGCTTAGGGGATGAAATATCATCCGTGGGAGATTCAAATTTGTTTCTATGCTTGAACTTAACATTCTGTGCATTTGAGAAGGACTTTACAATAGTAACCGCCATTCCTTGGCTTGCCCAGATGCGCCTGTTTCCGACACCATCGTATCAAATACATTTGATAGTCGGCTTTTACTCTAGTTTGTCGCTTGACGCACTTTTTCCTTCAACCCTTTTTTCACTTTTTTTTTTGCTGCTCACTCTCTCCTGTCGATTTATTATTTATACTTTCTCAGTGCTTCGGCCAAAAAAAAAGCAAAATCAGGTCAGCCGGCTCACGTAACGCAGCACAACATTATTTGCCCTTTTCTTCCTATGTGTAATTGATCGTCATAATCCGGCGGTTGAACACTAGAACTCGCCTCCTTTTTCTCTTCGTCGTCTATTTTCGTGCTCTTACAATCAGAAACGGGCATTGATGAGAAATAGAGCTGGTAAAAAAAAATAGAGGAAAAGAGTGTCGCCCCGGGGCGCATTAATAATTAGTCAAGTTTGAGTTGAAGAAATAACAGATTAACTTCTTTCTGTTGCGCTGCTAGTATCTCATAAATGCGAATGAATTATTTCATTGAATATTTTTTATTCAACTACTTCAATCATTTAGCCATGTAGTAACCAGAAAAAAGTATAACACCGACCGCGGCATTGACAAGTGCAACAGCAAGCAGCTTCATATTGATGCCACTAGTCGATGAGTTTCCATTCGAGATGCAGACACAAGGCGAGCCACTTACAAAGAGATCATTTTGAGCTTATTTATGATTTTGTAATTGTATGAAATTTAGTCATCCCTTGTCTTAGCACACCGACGCCGGGAATGTCATTGGTCCATTCAATGAGCTCATCCTTGATCTTTGCATAAAGTGTATAGACGAGTGCGCATGTATTCTTCGAGCAGCTTCGATGTTGCTGCAAATTCTCAATTTGATCAGCATGCATCAAGAGCGACAATGACTTATCAATAAAATGAGTCGCATTGAAACGCGTCAAACCAGTCCAAACGTCGAACTCCTGCGTCACATTCTGTCGCATTGTGCTCAACACAGCTTGATGTCCGACATTATCGAGTAGTGGCGTGAAGAGACCGCCTTTGTCAGAACAAGCCGCTTTAGCGTGTGTGTAAAAATCCGCTGGACGCAGCGTCGTTATTGAATGAGTTTCTTCGTTGCACCAGTAGTAAGCACGAACAAGGCTGAAGTGGGCTTCGGTGAACCAACGGTTACCATATTTTTCAAATAGCTTCTCCGAATTCGAACTCGACGTGCTAAGTTCAGATTAAGACACGGACTTGTAAAGACACTTTGCTCACGCATAGTACGATTCTAATGTCGATGAAACATTCCACATTTCCACTGGCTGCGCAAATACGACTCGAATAATGTCTGAGTCAGTTTACATCCGTAGATATATGTTTCTTATTATTACTTACCGTCCAATCGCGGATACCCAACCGCCCAGTTCAGACTTGACAGAAGCTTGTTGTTGTCACCTTTCCACCAAAAGTGCTCATAATCGAAGTCAGACGCCACCTCGATCATACAATCGGACGATGATTTGGTCTTTTGACATGAATGGACAATACCAGTCTGGTTCAACATCAAAAACTTTTGCTTGGAGCTCACAAATTGTGACATGACATAGGCAAAATGCCTACAGTCTGATGATGATATATTAATGGGAGCATCCACAGCTTGTTGTACGATGGCAGAGTAAATCCCTTAGACAAGCACAGATCAGTACAGCTCTGAATATCACTGTTCGGCGAGCTATAAACTAACTTGAACGGTTCCCACTGTTTCATTTTTTTAACGACAAAAAGTGTAGCTTGTCTTTTTATAGCTTGGCTTACCCGTCTTGTACGAGCAATGGTGTGTGTAGTCGATAACATGATTTTTAATTACAGTTTAAACAAGACTGTTAGTTTCACACACAACATTACGTTATTCTCAGCATACAGTAATGTGTTTCTGGGATAGTTTCGTTTGTGTAAGCTTTTTCAAGAGACAAGTGGGAGGCGCTAACTACGTTTTATTTCTAGTAATTAATATAATATTATAGTTAGAAATACAGTTGGAATCGAAAAATTGTCTACCCCCCTATTTTGGCGATTTTTTAAAAAATCGGACAATTTGTCTTTGCAAAAGTCGTTGTTGACCAATTATAAATGGAATCATGTGTCGCAACGGCATCTTTGAATTAAGTCATGTGCTCACTTGAGGGACCAACGCAAATCAAGGGAGTAAATCAACTCATTCATAACAATCATATTAGAAAAAAATCATACAGAAACAAAGACACAACCAGACAAATACAAATTATTAAATTATCAAACACTTTTTGAACGGCTCAGTCGGGCCAAACATAATTGTCACGTCTGATCCGTTTGATTAAAAAACACTCAGTGACCATGGTTGTTGGAATCGGTTTCGGCCAGCTTCCTAAATTAAGAGTTATCTAGCCGAGTAATAAAAACACCATACCCAGAAAAAAGTTGCTCGTGCGTTTGACATTACAATCAAACTTTTGTAAACATTTGCGACGTCTCCGTCGCGGGAAACCGCACTCGCCCAAATCAACCCAGTTGCGGCCAACCATCTGAAAGTTTGGTTGAACCTGGCACAAGCTGGTGCAGTGAGTGCATTGCCCAATTGGGAGCAAAGTTAGAAACTTTGATATTTTCATGTCCTTAGGAATTGAGATTTCAAATAATCACAATTTCAGCTAGGGAATCCTTCGAATTGAATAGAAATTTTGCCCTGAAACTATCCGTGTTCCCGACCTTTATACGGTTGTTGTGTTGTCAAGACAATTACAATGTATCTTTGTCTGGAAATCTTGGCTTGCTTTTACTTACAAAAACTTGGGGGAAACTACAGAGCAAACCGGTGGAAACTGTAGCGTACATCATATTAATGGAGTGTTAATGAAGCTTTTGTTTTTTGCATAATTGCAAAGGTCAGGCAATGTGTCTCTTATAAAAAGGAATTCTTTTTTCATATTCGCTCTGTTTAAAAATGTCCACTTGTTACGTCAGTTCTCAGTTAGCATAACAGTCTGGGCCTCCCAAAAATTAAGGTTTAAAATTGAAAGGTTTTGAGTGCCAGTCGTGTTTAAGTGGGTCTTAAAGCAGTTGAAGCAACAAAATTAAAATCATATTCAACCTTATTAAAAAGCAACTTTTAATATTGTAAATTCGAGACTGTTATGCGGCATAACAACGTTACTAAGAAACAAGCTTTCTGGCTTGTGAGGGTTCTGAACAAAGGACGAGTTAGGACTTGGACGAATCTCTTACAGACCGGTCTTTCATTTTTTTTGCGTTTTGGCGCCAAGGGAGGTTCAAAGGACAGGCAAACCTGATTGGTTCTATAATCATGCTGTACAGCAAATCAGGTTAATTTAATTATTTCATTTTTGAGTTGACTTTCAATCTAAAGAAGCTAACCAAGCATTGAATGTCTAATTTGTAACCATGTGTAGTTTCGACAACTGCTGACTTATACGGCGAGGAAAAACTCTCTGACAGAACATGCCTTGTTAAATTAATTAACTTTATTATAGAGTCGGTTAAGGACGTTACTCTTACATAGATTTCATTGAAGCCCGATTTTCAGAATGTGGCCCTGGGGTGTTTTTATGGTAGTTTTATTCTACTTTGTTTTTTTTTACATGTAGCATAATTTATGCTGCATAAATAGAAAGATTTGCTTCAAGAATTTTTTGAAACTTCCCATAAAGTGGTAAAAACTGACTACTAATTGTCTGTGTCATTCCATCGTCAGAGTCTATCGAAACGCGTGCATACGATATGTTACATATATCATATGTACCAGCGTCTGTATCAAAGATATGCGGGAGAACTTCTCCCGGAAAAGACGTCAGGGTTTACACTAATGTATCACCCAGCACTCAAATTTTTTTATCACTGCAATTTATCCTTCCAGTCAAATTGTAGTGCGAGGAATAACATTTGCGAAACTAATTACAATAGATTATAGAGTCATTTTTGTTTTACTGTAAAAAAAGAAGTTCTATTTAGAAAACGGGGGCACTTCTAAGTTGGTCGAAATTTGGCGCTGTTATCGAGTTGCATATTGTTCACTGAACGCGTCCAAAAAACGTTTATCATCCGCACGTTGTCACCAGGCTTATGTTAACATGCAACTATATAAATGTCGTCACCGGCGTTATCGATTGTCCAGAACAGAAAAAGAGAACTTACTCAAATAATGAAGGTTTTATATTCGTTCCTTTCCGCAACGGCGCTCGCCGGGCCAAAATTCAATCTAAACACCGTACTCGACAATTTAAATGAAATCAACGAGTGGGCGACCGAAATGGAGCTACAGGGACGCAGTGGCCTCATTGACGATGGCCTGGCCCAGTTTCAAAGTCAATTTGCGACGGCCGCTCAGTTTGGCGCAACACGGAAAGAGGTGCGCGCGTTGGAGCAGCGTGGCAGACGCGTGTTGCTTGATGATATGATCCAGCTGGTTGATGGCATTGACATTTCAAAATTATCGGGCTATGGGTGTTATGGAACGCCGATTGATAGGTACACTTTGACATGATAGTTTGAATGCAGCGGAACACAAATCACTTTTTAGACGAAACAAAAACTGGGTTGGCAAGGGCAAGCCGATTGATTTGGTTGATGAGGTCAACTTTAGGCTGACCAATTGTTACAAGTAAGTTCTTATATTTGATTTAACAATTTGACTGACGACGTCTTGCTTGTTACAGATGCCTGAAAATCGATCATCCGGATCTGATGTGCGACGGATCCTCGCCCTATCGCATGACGAACCGCGCCAATGGAATCATGTGCCGCAACGACGAAGGCTCGTGCAAAGCGGCCACGTGCGAGTGCGACAAGGCCTATGTGAAGGAGCTGAGCGAAGTCATCGCTTCATACGATCCGGCCCATCACATCGACAACGGTTTCGATCGCGAGGCCAATTGCAAAATGCGCACGCCGAGGGGGAGAACGGCCGATCAATCCAACGGCGTTGATGATAGCAACGAGAAGACAAAGTATGAGACACAGTGTTGCGGTGTTGGTCTCGCCCGGGTCGTGTTCAAAGTCGATCGATTTGAATGTTGCGCAAATGGCAGTGTCAAGCCGCTTGGCCAATGTTAAACTAATTTTGTATACTGTTTTTTGTAACGCCCTAATTCACATATAATAAACCATTTATAAGTAAACTCGCTGATTCTATTTTTGTTGAGTCTCGAATTGGACGAATACGTCGTCTTCGGATTGACTCAAAACTAAATGCCCGGTTTGGCGGATAATTGGCGGTGTGAGGCGCCTATTCCAGATTCTATTATTTTTTGTTTCGTTGAAGAGAGACCTGGTTCGATAAACTAGAAGTTGAAAGTAAATCCGCGGTAAATAACCATAGATTATAACATGACAGCCGGCATTTAACTAGTGTTAAGTGGTAACAGGAAACCGTAATTGCTCCTTGATCCCACTCACCAGTATATAAAATTAACTTGTCGAGTTTACTTTTTCCATTGAGAGTTGAATAAAAGAGAACTTATTAAAACGAATACTACAAAAGCATTATTTATGTGCAACTGGTAGTGGCTCTATAATGTGAACGATCACTTCAGAAACGAAAAAAATGAAACTCTTCTACAATTGCCTATCGCCACCGGCCAGGGCGGTGAAGATTTGCCTGATCCATGCCAAGGTCGAGCATGAAACGCAAAATGTCGATTTGATGGCGGGTGAGCACAAAGGCGCCGATTTCGTCGCAATCAACCCGGCCCACTGCGTTCCGACTATTCAGGTGAGCGATTTGTTCTTCGAACTATTAAATATATTTGAAAAGGACGACGACTTCGTCCTGTGGGAGTCGCGTGCCATTCTCAACTATGTGGCGAATAAGTTCACTGATGCGGGTTTACTCCCGACGTGTCCAATGGCACGCGCAAAAGTCGACTACATGTTGAACTGGGACCTGGGCACGTTCTACCATGCACTCACCCAAGTTGCCGGGCCAAAGCTGGGCTTTATCAAAACGGCGGTTGACATGGATAAGGCCGAAGCGGATTTGCACGAGGCGTTGTCCTTCTTGGAGAATCACATTATCAAGGTTTGTTTGGTCTTACCTTTAACATTACCCAAATTAGGATTTCAAGTCACCATAATATGTTCTTAATTGGCAGGGTATAAAGAGAAAGGCAAAGTCGGGCATATTTGATTTCTCTCTCATTTATAAACACATAGTACTCGACGGCAAGGGGTGCCAGTTCCGTCGTCGTCGAGTTATACGTAGTTATTGTTCGTAGTTTACATAACTTCCAGTGTAGTCCATGTATTGTCCATAAAGTGTAAAAAAACATTTCAACCCAACATTGCAAGTAAGACCGCCATAGGGGCAGTAACAAATTATAATAAAAAATAGGGAACTTATCTTCTTGGCGATACGCCCACCATTGCCGATTTGTCAATCGCATGCTCACTATCAATGGGCGAGTTGATCGAGTTCGACTACTCGTCCTATGAAAAGGTGAGCACCTGGATGACGCTGATGAAATCGTGCCCCGCCTGGCAACAGGTCGACGTCGGCTACCAAAAAGAGGCTGAAGCGTGGCGCAAGAAATGTGGTGAACCTCAGGAATAAACAAAATTCTTCGGAAAAGATTTATTTTATTTTATTGTTTTGCTTTGTCAAAATTGAGTTAGATGAAAAGTAGAAACTTGTTTGATAGTTGGATAAAACAGTAAAAAGGTGTTTAAGCGCGTTTAAATTAGAAAATAATTATTATTTTACAGAACTTATAGTCAGTCTTGAATATATATTTTTTATATTTTCAGACGTCATTACGTTTTTGGCCGGCAAGTGACGAGATAGGTGGTGTGGACTTATTAATATAAAAATGTACAAGAAGGAAAGAAAGTGGTAATCAATTCTCTCAGACGGGTTGAAAGTAGCGAATGGCGGTGACATTATCTTGGTCAATTAGCGTTAACTCCATTTTGAGACGTTCATTCTCCCACGACATAATCGTCCTCATCGGCCCAGCTTTACCACCTAGTGCCACAATCACGAGCTGATCGCCACTGTCGACGGCGGTGGCGACGACGGGATCGCCCAGGGCATCCTCGTGATGATACTCACGCCCATCGGTGAACATGACCCACTCGTTGCTGTAAAGGGGCGCCGTATAAATTTGACCGTATTTACTGAAAAATGGGTGTAATTACTGTCGAGATCAAACGAATGACGTTATATGTTGACTTATAGCGTCATCATTATATATAATTCGTGGAACGATTTGAAGACACGGTAACTACAGCAAATTACTAAAGTTGAGTCACCTTCAGAGGAAGCAACGAACTCAGAAACTGGTGCTTAAATACGGTACTAAAACTCTTATGATTGACTGGGTCACAAAGTGGTTATCACGAGATTTATGCTATAAGACCAGGTGGACAATAGATGAAGAAGTAGTCACGAGTAAATCGCTTTATGACCCGGTAAACTCTCAGAGCCGAGTAGAAATCACGCGTTTCATCACTTAAAGTCTAATTAAAACTTTCTTAGGGACCTTTAGGAACCCTTGCAGGCTTCGTTTAATGAAGGTCATGCCAGACAAAATGACTCGAAAAGACTATGTGCTACTTGTGTTTAAAAAGACTCTTTATATTGAGCAGTTTAGTACTTACACATCACTGTATTGTTTGATCTCCAAATTTGGCATCACACTCTGCGCCATGCGCTTGTACATCCAGTTACCGCCCTCGGCATCCAAATAGGCCTCCATGTTCACCAGCTCGACTTGTTTGTAATGACCAATAATTTGCTCGGCAAATGGCTCGACCGGGCCCGTTGCTTCTTTTTCGCGACACTTTCTACTCTTTTTGCGACGTCCATCGGCGCGTAGGCATGGATCGTTTTGTTTGGGCGTATTGACAAGGACGCGAGTTGCTGGCGGTGATGTTGGCGCCGCCAGGGACAAATCACAATCGGTCCGGTCGCTTTTATTCGACTGGAAAATCAACGCCGTTGACAGTAGCAACAGGCACAAGACCAATACGGACGAGAGCCCATACCAAAACTTTTGGCGAGTGATCTGAATGGAACGCGAGGTTAAAACCTACTGAAATAACTCTGACGAAAATTTACCGATAAGGTCTTTGAGTTCTCGCAATTGCGGCAGTGATTGCCACTGCCCGATGTCAATGCCGCCGTCTCTGAGCGATTATCCATAATTTTTCGTTTGTGATCTGCTGATACGTAATTTGTTACGTTTACGTTTTAAATCTTTATAGTGCCGATGTTGATAAAGGGTGTGTCACCGAATCGTGGAACTTCTTTCTCTGAAAGATAAATTGCCCTTTAGCAAATTTATAAAGAATGAGAGAGGAGAGAGAGCCGAGTAGTAATATTCGTTATGGCGTGAGAGTGATGATTCACGAATGGCCCCTCATTCATTTCGTTGGATTGAATAATGTAAATAAGTCATTTCTCTAACGAAGAATCCATCGTTTTTGTTCTCTCATCGTCAACCGTCCGGGACCACCTACCTCTCCTTTTGTTTCTCTGCAGATTGATGTAAATGTTTTATAATATTTCCGAGTAAACGCTTTTTATATAGTTTTTTGTGTGTGTGGACAATGCCGTCAGATTCCGCTGATGAGAAAGAACCTAGACCAGCCAGGGTCTCGTGACGCTTAAAATATCTCACATCTAAGTAGTAGCTTCCTTTTATTACTAATTTTACTGTCTAGGTTTTTTTTTATCTTACTTACTACTCGGGCGGACTAGTTCATCTATGATTTCCATTACTCATTATCTGTTCGCCGAAGTCGACCTACGGGCCAAACCCAGACTCCCTTCTCAGCGTGAGTTATTCTCTAATTAATTTTTCCCAGTTTATATTCTGTTCTCAGTCTGTCGAGTTCCACACTCAATATCCGTAGGTATGAAATAGCGCGTTGATTAGTCACATGTTCAAAGTCTGTCTATTTATTCAACTAACCTGTCTGTTGGGTGTCCCTTGTATAATTTGAACAATACACAGCCCAGTAGTATACTCAGCCTATTTGTGTATCGACACAATATAATGTATGGCGCGATGTTGGGATCGACTCTCGAGCCAAATTTACGGCTTCCCTCGCGGCTATTGAGACGATGTGTCGATATAAAGCGATGCGAAGTTTAGCTTGAGTTTCTCTCACGAAACTGAGCAAAATCAAAAGCAATGCAGGTGACACTCAATTGACTCAATATATTGAGCAGTGTGCACTCTGAGCTACATGCGAAGTTTGCGGGGTCGCTAAGGGGGTCGAGAGAGGAGTATTTAAACTTGAGGCTACAGTAACAATTGGAACAATGGCCTTCTCAGAAGAGCAAACAGGGTGCGATGACAATGATCAGGCCTCTACTTTTACTTTTTCTCATGAGTTTTTTTAGGCCCCCTAATTTAAAAAGTGCCAAATACATGAAAAGTCGTGCTAATGCAGTAAAGTACGAGATGTGGTAGTAACTACGGGCGCTTCGAAAAACGTGGTTGATAAGACAGATAAAGGCTAAATCAAGCTTACGTTGTTTTCACACACGACACTATACGAGTGTCTTGACAGGCAATTGTACAAGCCGTGTTACTACGTGTGTGCATACGAATTTCGGGCTCAGTTTATGGCGACGGCCAGACATATAACATAAAGTTTTAAGAGTATTCAATGTCAAAAACACGAATTATGCAAGAATTATGCCAAGTTCAGGCTAACTGGGTCTATTGACTTGAGTCATGTGCGCTCAATGAAACTTCTTAGGAGCTAAATTTATGATCTTTATCGTAGTAAAAACTTGATTGTTACTCATTTTCTTTATGCGCTATGCGCTCATGTGAATTAGATTGGAATGTCTGCACGTCGTCAACACACTGGCCCCTAACCTAAGTGTCTAACATTCCGCATCCAAACTTATTCTTCCTTTTATTCAACAAATTCAAATCCCCATAGTCATCCCACATAAAGTGACGATTACTATTGAATAGAGAAACTTAAATGTGTAGATCAAGGATATGCTACTCAATTTGTTGCAATCCGTGCGCATTTTATCAACTGTCAGGTTCGACTTTTAGAATGTTCTTACGAAATCAACTAGCAAGCACTTGATTAAGGTTCATCCGGTGAGCGTAACAACAAAATTCTGTTGTATTACTTTGGCTTCGTCTGCTGCTATTTTATTGCGATTGTCTTCTTACCGCGACGTGGCCAATTCCTTGACTATACCGATTTCACCTATGCCGAGTTTGTTTTCACATACGGCCCAATGGTGCTGGGCTTATTCAGGGAGCCCGTTTTTTCGTTCAGTGTAACCACCAATTGGGTGATAAGCCGGATGTTACCCTTGGGGGCGACCCGGTTACTTATTAATTGTTCGTTATGTCGAAAACGGAACTGACAGTCTAATTTTCCTCCTACTCTACTGGTGTCAGATCCGCCCAATTGCTGGCATGAAAAACTATCGCTCATTTGTCTGTTGCCCCGAGCTGACGGCGGTGCGAGTGGCGAAACGACAGGATCAAATGTGGGACAATACCGAACATCACAATTTGCTTGGTGCCTCGCGGCCTCGCAATAATCAACCCAATAACAGCACAAGCTACACTGTCAGTCAAGTGTAATGATTACGCTTGAATCGTTTATGTTAACGGGACATATAAACTGACACTCATGTTGTATATCTTATTAGTTCATTGAACGGTAGTATTCGCGATTACGCCGCAAGTTCGTGATTTCATGAACTGTTTAAACAAAACATCACTCACAAAAGTAGCGGACTTATAATGCCAAAACCGTAACTATACGTTTTGTATCAATATTATCTTTTCCTTCCGAAGTAGTAAGTGAGCTATATGTCTTGACCAGCGAAGACAAACAACCCGACGTTCATCTCATTCTACTACTAGTACCTAACCTAACCAATGGTGGGCGTGGTTTTCAAGTGAAATAGTTCTATTCGAATTTTTGATGGTTATCAAATTAATTCCACTCTGTCTGTGCATGTCAAGATAAAAATTGAATACCAAGGCGAACAACCGCCTCTCTCGACTAGACTGTATTGGGTCGACCTGATCAACTGAACTAATCACGTCTTCGCCAAACATACAGCCACCCTAAACACACGGCCCCTCGTGCTCGGCCCCTCGTGTATACCGAAACATGTCTTCAAGTTCACGCTAGTAGTTGTAGCTTACTACAAGTTCGAAATATTCCACGTTTGAATCAACACAATGCCGGTGGTCGACTTACACCGTGTTGCTACTGGTGCCGTTCTTAGTAGTCGTCACCTAGTTCTAGTTCGTCGTATGGTGGTGGTGGTGCCAGGGCAGAAAATAATCTGATAACGACGTGAAAGAAAACTTCAGCGAAAGAACCAAGTGGCTGAAAATTGAGTCTATTCACTTTGGGACGTAGTACCTAGCCCTTCAAACCGATATTTAGTAAAACTAATAGACTTTAGAAGTATCGCCAATTACACTCCGACCATCGCACAGTGCCAATCAACTCTGGATAGTCGTCATTAATTCGTTTAAACACATGACTCAGCAGTAAATGTGTCAGCAGTATTTTCAGAAATAAGTTTATTCCCCTGAATAAGCCGCAAAGAGTGATCGGATCTGCGCCGTTTGGATTATGTTTGCTAAACTGCTCGTCGCAACTCTATGCGTTGACATTTTCACACTCTTAACTTGACTGATAGTTTAGTCGAATATAATAACTGTTTTAACCAGCTTGTAATGATGGGCAGAAGGAGCAGCATGGTAACCGCCATAATCAGTTGGTTACCTACAAACAACGCAACCTGTTTAGCCCTAGCACGTTTCGTCAGACTGACCGTGTGTGTCGGTCTGCCAATCAGCCAAGTGCAACGGCTAAATTTAAATTTTAGATTAGCGATACAATCAATTCATTTTCTCCCTGGTAGATGGTGGTAACTCGAGCTGGACTGTTCGCCGTTAATTTTCGCTTGAAGAGATCCATTTATCATTTTCGTGTTCCAACGTGGCGATTCAATATGCTTGAAACATCCTGTCGGTTAAGTTGACGGGTTAAAGTGGAGTGTTTAGCTGGAGGAGACGGGAACATAAAAACAGGCATCGCATCATTATACGTGATCACACACTCCGAGAGAGATCATGAAGCTTTTGACAGGAACAGTTAAACTTTAACAATTTCATTGGTTTGGGACAATGTCTCTTTAACTTTGAAAAATGAGCGACTCTTGCTACTCTGGCTGCCGCCAACGAGTTCACATGCGGACCGATGCTGACATTCACCAATGTCGCTGGTCGCGAGGCACTCAGCGGTGACTGGACGATTGTGATGTCACAGACGAACGGGGGCAATCCCGAGATTAATCACGATCATCCGTACTACAAACAAAATGACGGCGATTTGTACATGTGGTGGATGTGGCACCCGGAACAGGGTGACGGCATCGGCCATTGGGTCATCAATGATACACCAGGTGATTTAGTTCACTTCCTTATCTCTCGTGAATCTATTTATACATGCAGAAACACACACACGTTTCAGCTTCGGCAGGTGCTTGATATGGAGTAAGGAGTTGATCATTCGAAAAATATTAGAATCAAATCCTTTCAACACCATTTCAACGCCGCCGCCGCCACCACCACTAACCCATTGCCAGGCGAACAAAGTGCATTAGCAACTAGTAATGCCGTCGTGTCGTACCTCACCATCAGAGTGGCTATTTCGGCTCTGCCTGCCTTCCCTTTGGTTAAAATAACAGCGCGATTATATTGACAAGAGCGGAAGTTTGTCGCTGGCTCAATCCGCGTTCTAATATGATACTGGCATAATGATAGTGTGCATGTAAATAGTAATTCAATGGCACACACTCACAATGGGCCAACCATTCAGTCCATCACTGATGAGCCCTCTAAATTGAAACCCGTTATAGATTTCATGCCAGTAGTAGAGTGCACATTATTGTGTCAACACACACAACTATGGCCATTAACGTTTTATTAATATTTTAAGGATCGCACGGCACCGATGTGATCAAGACAGAGTTCCAGACCTTTGCCTGTCCACAAGGAAAGAGTGGTTGAAGTTTTTTCGGCACCAAAAATATCGAGTTTAGACCTTTTAATATGTTTTTATACAGACAAAAAATTAACATTAAAAGTAGCAACAACTTCACACCAATAACACAGACAATCCAAGTTGGAAACAAGCGGACGGTACGGCTGTGTCAATGAGCTGGGATGGCGAATTCGTGATTGAGCCGATCAGCTGCCTGTGCGATAAAATGGCATGGAGCGGCGATGGTGTTGCCAGTGGCGAGTGGGAGAAGACAGATCAGTGGAATGATGACTGGCCCGTCTACAAGGTAACTACTCTATGACGCCATTGTGACGTGAACTTGACGCGCCTAATACCATGAGGCAATAACAGTCGGCTCATTGCACGTGAGCTACGGCTAAAGCTGGCCCGTTCTCTTATTCACAGAATTATCCGCGATAATCGGTTAATCGATAATGCCGGCCCCTTGTTATGGTGCGATATAGCTTACCAAACCGTAACAATCATAAAAACGTTGACTTACATGGCCACTTTCCGACTCTGATCAAATAATGACCAATGGAAAATTAGGCCGTGGTACATGTTAACGTAATGTAAACTTGATTTTTGGCATAACGTTGTCAAAATGCTGACAGTAAAAGAGCTTGGTCACTTCCTCAAATTACCTGAAAATTAGGCTGATTTCATAACAGGCACGGCACAGGAAGTGATTCCGTACCACTAGGCACGTTCTAGACCACTAGGCCTCTTTTCGTGTGTGATGCCTCAAACACAAGACTTCGATGGCATTGAAGCTCATTGCTTCGATACTTTGTCAACGAATATAATTAACGCGGCGGCGCGTGTGCAATGTCGTGAACACCATATCAGCCAGGGGGTTGCCTTTCTCTCACTGATCTTGTTTGCGCTGTGTTGTGTACACGTACAACTTGGTGCGCTGACGGATTTTGATATGTTTGCTCGTTATTATCAAATATACACTCAACAATGGCGTTTTTTGGCGTCAAGTGCATTTCCATCAATTAGAGCAGAGTGGCTTCACTTAATCCGACAAGTAGAGTAGTAACGGATAAATGATTGTTTAGAATGGAAATCTATTCATGTGGTGGATGTGGCACGGCAAAACAGGCCATTGGGTGATCAATGCCACCCCTGGCAATCACGGCGACGATCAGGCGAAGACGGTCGGCTTCTTCGATCACAAGTGCGCGACCGAGTTCGTCCCGTGGAACATTGGCAACAATGGCGATGATTTCACCATTCAATGCGTGCCACGTAAGTTCATTCTTAGTTGCTCTTTACTACACAAGTCTCGTTTGGCGTTCCTGCGCTTATATCAATTAAGATAATATATGAATTCACACTTGAACCTCTGAGGCTAGGTTCACTGAGTCCAAAAGTCACTTTTGCCTAATTGAATGAGAGTAATACTTGCCCACTCTTCGAGCCAGTCAGAGTGGCTACTACTACCAAAAATACATCCAAGAAAAAACACAGAGATAAATGAGTGACAATTGGCCACCCGACGATGAAGATGTGCGGCATCGGGCGCACAACATGGCCACATTTATCTGGACACAGTCCGATTGGCTCATGATGCTGCCGCTGATCCTGCTTTCAATATGCCTCAGCATTACCACCGTCTTCTGTATCATATTCGAGTGGAGCACGTCGAAAATGTCGGACGCCCTGTGTCCCAAGCCGAAATACGGCGTTGCCGACGGTATTGGTGATGAAATTGGCGAGGAGGAGAATTGCAGCGAGTAAGTGTGGAAAAACACTTAATACGGGTAGTTGGCTCTAATCACTTCATTAACATCGCTTGGTTTTGTTCACGACAAATTTGGCCTTTGTATTTAACAACACCATGTATTGACCTGGTCCGCACATATTGCTTGACTATATTGGCAACACAAATAATAGAATCGTGTGAAACAGTTACACACGTCGCGGTTTTTAATATAACCTCACCAAGTTGGTTCACTGACTATCTGTGTGCGTTCAGTGATGGTTTCAGTACCACTGAAATTAACCACAAGGAGCTGGACGGGCCCACCTTGCGAAGAATATCAATTGGGCAATTAGACCCAGGGGATTGACCACCAGTTGAAAATCGCAGTGTAATTTGTTCATTTCGTTCACCAATTGCATGCTCTCTCAATTTTGCCCAGTAATTAGTAGTAAACATTTTGTTCAATTTGTTTGATTATCCCCCGGGTTGAACCGCACCGACTCCGCCAATGCCATCTCAATGCGAATCACCTCTTTCACGGATCTGGCCGTGTACTTATCGAGGAAGAGGACGGCGCCACGCAGACACCACTAATTAGGTGAGGCATCCACCTTAGTAGGGATAAATTGTGATTAATTATCTTCCCGAAAAAATGACGCTTTAGCGGTTGATTAACACAAATCACATACACTTAATTATTAAGTAATGCGACGGTGACGACGCGGTTGAGTACGAATTCATTAAATTGATTGTAATTATCGTTAAATAAATTACAAGACCAGCCTGTTCCACAAGATGGCTTTGTACCTCGGATAATTGCACTTGCGCTTAATTCGTTTACGTCAAGCGGTGTTGGCAGCCACATCAGTGAATACTCGATCGTACTTTTTTTCACTAATCAGAATCAATGCGAGTGTACAGGTGAATTAAGGGGAAGTAGAGACGTGTTGATAACATTAACGCGATAAGCCAATTTGTGTGGCCATGTTTAAACTGTAACTTCACGACCATCTCGGTCGGTTCGGCGGCAGTGGGCGAACAGGCACTAAACATGTATTTATGATGAGCTCTAAACAAGAGCACCAAAAAATGTTCAGATTAACATACCGAGCGCGTGGTGATGGTACGCAATCGCGCTTCTGCGCATGGTTCTTTGCGTCGACCTTTAAAATGGTTCAAATCGTAACGAAGAAAGTAAGAAAAGGTGATCTAATGTGGCTTCGCAACGATGCGGTACGCCAATTCAAATGCTGTCAAATTATCAAGAAAGCGTGACATAAGAGTCAGCACATATGATGCACGGATTAGTTTCGATTATCACGCTGAGCGATCTTTAGATAAGATCTCTCGACTCGATTCGAACAGAAATCGTCAAAAATAGGGACAAAAGTCACGGGCATCGTCAAAAACGTGATCAGCACCAACAAGCAACCAGACATCAGCCCAAATGGCAACGGTGAACGGTCGCTGAACGATTATTCAATTTATTAGTCCATGTTCATTTTTTTTGCCTGGAACTTGACTTGCTTCTACCTCTACTACTACTTCTGTTGTTGATCTGATGGTTTGTGTGTCTAATATAACAACATAATTTTAATTTACAATTCCACGTTCAAACACAGTCACTCCTTTTCGTCCAATTTCAACCGAATCACTTGAAACAGATCAGGACAAATGTCACCAAGCTGTACAACGGCCGTACTACCTAACCCTGATAACTAACCAACTGGCTTATAATCTTGTTTTATCGAGCGTTAAAACGACTGACTTGACTATGCGACCAGTAATAACACTTCCGTGGCGACCAGCACCGGCTCTATCTCCCCTTGACAACATGATCAAATCAAGTTTTCGTCAAATCAATCGAAACGCGCGGAATGAGCGCTCATGCCATCTGTGCTCATGTTGTTGCTGGTTGTTTGTCGCTCCTGATTTTATTTCCATATTGAATGTGTAACGCAATTAATCACGTGGAGTTTTTGCGCTAGTGCCGCCATGGTGTGTGTGTGTCGATCCTTATTCGATATTATTAACGGTGGTTTAGGGGGCTGAGTGGATGACGGTCAGTCATGAGTTGATCTTTTCTTTCAAAAAAGTCTTTTAACAATTCCGGCAAGTGTTTATTTGTCTCTCGAACTAGTCTCTCACTAGGGGCCCAGGCCACCCACCCCCAGCAGGGTTGATCCGGCCGTTGCGTAAATAACCGAGGCACAACTAAGGCGCTTTACCCCAAAAGGTCGATCTGACGTTATGCAATTTTTCAGTGGCACTTTTTTCCGAAAAAAAGGGCAACGGGACGGCTGTTGCAATGTTGGGCCTAAGTCACTTTTACAATGGTCAGTCGTCAAAGCGACAGAAAAAAGTAATAGTATTTAAAATATTTAACGTGAAACGTGGTGCGAAGAGGTCAGATATCTTTTTATAGCCATAGTTGCCAGTTTTTTTGATACTCCAAAGTAGAGGTGATGGCTCAACTCTCCACGCCAAAGTTGACAGTAGTTCTAATGTTCCATTTCGTTGCATTAATTACTCACACACTGCGATTCATCGCTGTCAGATGTGGGCACCGCAATTGCCAAACTAAATAATAATTATGTGTTGAGCGCCTAACCTAAACGTGCGCAGGCATTGGCGGTGGTGGCATTCGGTTTTGGCTCATGTGGAGCACAGCAGCTTATCATCAACAGGCGCATACTCTGATCCGCGATAAGGTTAATGATGGTTGAAGGTGAGCTTTTAGGGCTTAGCTGTCACTGCTACTTTATGATGGCAATATATCGAAGGGGCAGAGTGATGAACAGAGAAGAGTCGACCAAATGATTAGAAGTGTTTGTACGCAGCAGCAGATGTAATAACCGGATGATCCAATTCCTCTTATCCTTTATGTCCGTTACAATTACACATGTTACTGACTGTGTTGTTGCTGTTGCTGCTCTGTGCGCTGTCTTCTAAGTCATTGGCAAAATAAATATGCTTTAATTTACCAGAATTAGTATAATCCGTCATCATCGTCGTGATTGGCGCTATACAATCAAAGTTTGTTATCATAAATAAACAGGGCGAATAATTAGTCCCGAGATAAAACCGTTGAAACAGTGATTTGATCTGGCGTCACGGGGTTGAAACAAACATACACCGTTGTACTTCGCAGTTTGGCCCTTGGTGTTCACAAACCACCATGCCGTGCGGCGCTCCGTGTAGCTCCTTAGGTCTGACCAGGACTAACCGACACCGCGAAAATCACTCAAAATCAGTTTTTGAGGGGATTAAGTGGCTTAAGCGTTTCGACATGATGATTGTCAGTGTCTTGAACCACCACTACCACCACCACCACCGTAGTAGCAGCAGCAGCAACAACTGAACAGGCTCGCTCCCTTCACTCAAATACCACACGGACGGCCAAGTTCTGTGTCCTCGGAATCCCCCTATCGTGTCAGGAAATAATAGATGGCGTTTTCTCAGCGGCCATGTAAAAGGCATCTATAAAAGCGACATCGACGTTGATTTGTCAAACAGAACGAAATTATGAAGCTTTTCACTATTACCCAAATAGTGGCAGTGAGTGATGCGCTTTTTAGAGCACCAAAAGGTAAGTAGGGGAAGCGAAACAAAGGCCATTGATGTATAGAAACGTGTAATTTAATGCAATTCGGGGCCTAAAATGAGCTCGAAATAAACCAAATCATGTACTACAGGGTACCAGGTTAGCGTTGCACATGTTCACATGAGACTACTTCACCATTCTCACGCCGTGAGCTGTATATTACGCTCTATTAGTAACAATGTCAGAGTCAAGTGGTTTCAAATGAACCTAACCAAGCTACACCAGGCGAGGCCCACAATCAGCCCACTATTCAGACTTGACTCATAACTCGTTTCTTTTTTATTTCAAGGCGTCGACCAGCATGGGCACAAAATCAATGGCAAACATCCCCAACGGCGGCTCCAAGCCACTGGATTGAACTCGAGCAGACACACCTTTTTTAAAGTCGAACTTACCCAAAAAAGACAATCCGTATCAAAGCGCTTAATCGATTTATGTGTAACTGGGCAAGTAACTACGTTGGCGGGGCAAAAGGTACGTCCTTTCATTTCTTCGTCTCAAGATGTCAAGTTCAAATCATACTACGGGAACTATGAACAGGAAACCGCATTTGCACGCGCGTCAGCCGCATGATGAGCAACTTCGATTCGGCCTTCCGTCGCGATCAATGCGCCTTCTTTAGTCCGTCTATCAAAAACGGCGGGCCGGATCCGGCTCTGGTCGAGGGGCAGCGTAAACCACGCAATCAGAATGCGAAACGGGAACTAGTCGAGCGACGCGTGCGCTCGCGGAGATCGGCGTTGGATGAGTGCGATGGGAGTGAGCAGGGTGCGATGAGGGCATTTTGCGAACTTGACAATGACAATGCCGAGTTTACGCTGTTGACAAAGGTAATAATCAGAGAGCGACTAAATATAAACCGGACAACGTGGCACAAACGGTGACAGATTATTTATACACGCCATCGGGACATTCGGGACAAAACTTGACCATTTCCATACAACTTCCTGTTCATGTCCCCATCGTGTAAATGGTGTATACAACGAATTAACGAGAGAGTAGACAGTTAGTCAAGAGCACAATGAACGATCAAGTTCGAGTGTCTGCAAAATGCTCAGTGTAAATAAACAAGTTTACGGGTGAGAACGCCAAAATGTAAATCGGATTATCCGATGCCAAGCAGAAAAAACGGCCTCGGCGACCATAAAGTATACTTCTCTAACTTGATTAGAGCTGAAAATCAGCTGATCCACTCAAACTTGCGCCCTCTCTTGCACTCTAGCTTAGTCATTCATTCGGGGTCAACATCGGGCGTACGTTAACGTCGTCGTTAATCGATCTCGGTTCAGGCGTTTTTTTAATTTAACGGAAAAGTGCTGCATAAAAAGGCTAATCGTCTTATAGAGCTCGTTGAGCGCCGAAACGCGCCAGTTGAAACGGTACACAACGTCAATAGCGAAGTGGTGCACGCGGTACATCTCAGGAAATAACCGGGGCGTTAATTATTTGAGCTTGTTACTGACTTGAGTTACTGTTGGTGTGAGCCAGTCCAAGATCAGTTATAGCACATACATGCATGTACAACATGACCCGGATTAAAAGAATGTCATGGGCAACGCGTTCACCAACACTGCATTGACCGAGCAATTAAATTTTACCAGACTTTGAAACCGCAGACATTGTAAGGGGGGATGGTGGCGGCGGCGGCACTGACTCTCTCTCGTTTGCGATGATGACGACCTGATCTGTACATAGCTTTGGAATCGACATTCACACCACGTCTGTCATACACACACACTGACTGGCCAGATGGAAACAGACGTAGTGGATCGAATTTGTCAACTGAATATGAACTGAAATGACGATTTCTGTTAAACGCCACGTCGTCGCAGCCAACCAACCGCGCTCACTCACTTTTACTAAATTGAACTGTTCATGTGATTAAACCAAAATTCGGCGAAATCTGTAAACGACTTGTTAAGTAATTTTGGCAAAATGCAGACGTTTTTTCTGAGCTTTTTGCTCAAGGGGAGTGTGTATACTCGTAATCCGTCGAACAATGTAAAAAAATTCGCCGACTCCACCCTCAACACACACACACACAGACATACTCACACTTTAAACCGCAGCCGCTATTAACGCACCCATTCGACCTAATTTATCGCTGCACGTTGCGGCGTACCTACTGGTCACCAACCTTCTACAGGCTGTGATGTTGCCTGGTGCCTGGAATCGCGGGGGGATTAAGTTGTCCTGTGCGCTTTATCTAACGTTGCACGATGGTAATGCGTCAACGTGTGTGTTTGTTGCTCTAGTCTACCCTTACTCGTGTAGTGACCTTTCCCACAATTACTGGCTAAATCGTAATTAACTCGAGCGTCGAGAACCAAAAAAACGAAAAAAACTAACTTCCGTCCCGTGTTGTTTCAAAATCACTGCGCCATTGCGTAAACTTTAGCTAACGTCAGCAACTTCTGACAACATCTTTTTTTGCATCTCTAGCCTCGGACAAAGTGAGCCTTGATTGTTTAGAGCATCCCAGTCAGTTCTATCTTGGTAATATTCAACTAATGCAATTAGACACACAGACTCGGGCCGGAAATGATAAGCAAATGAACCTTTTTAATAACGTAAAGTGTTTAACACGCAAAACCCTAGCCTAGGAGCACAAGACCTACTCTAGGTGAAACAAAGGGTCACTACCCTACAGACCACGTCAACGGTAATTATCGTTTAAAAATGTATTTTCGCCCGTGCCGAGGTGAACTTGGGCGGTAGCTGGTCGTTCGATTTGGTAGCGTTGTGTGAGAGTCATTTGATGGTGGGGGATAATTCACTTGAAATCGTGTGTGGGTGACCAAAGCAGTCCACGTGTGAGATCGGTCTAAGCGAGATATGAGTATTTATTACGAGTGTTAAGCGCCTGATCGGAAGCGAGTTCAACCCCTTTCGAGTACACTGGCGTACACATGCCGGTCTACTTTAAAATAAACACTTATTTCATACGGTCCGCGCCTTTGCCGCTTATCAACTATGGGGCTTCCACTACATAACGTGACTCACTTTGTCTACCGTAATTATGATTACAAGCTGATACGCGGAAAGTGTCAAGCGGAATACAAATTGGCGATTAGGTTTAGAATAACCTTGTGGCAAAGTGTATGCGCTTGCAGCAATTATCGTTTCACTCACTTCACTGACACTTCGCCCCGCTGATAAGTCATTTCCATAATGGGCCATCGCCGTCGCTTGGGCCTTCTTCTTAATCGTCACTTCTTCAATTTTCGCGCTTCAATCCATCCCCGCCTGTGTGTGAAAGTGAAGAGGAGGAGAGATCTGCTCCTGCTGCTGCCGCTGTTGCTAGTGTAGTGTGATTTTCAATGTACTCGACGTATAGAGAAGAAGAGGAGGGAAGAGTAAATGCGGGTACCGACAGAGGAGCTCGACGCTATCCCGCTCCCACCGCCGCCGCCGCCAACATCCCTGCTTATAAGCGCCGGGCTTAGCTGAGTGTAAACACACACATCAGTGCAAAATCACAACTTACCCACACTAAAGACGAAATAGATTATTACCAGATTTCGTCCTTTTTTTATTTGATAAAACTAACCCGAGACAATCAACAAAATGAAACTTTCACTCGCCATCACCATCGCCCTGGCCGAGGCCGCCAATCAAGTGGCATGGAAGCCACTTTACAAAGCGCCAAAATGTGAGTAAACCCAAATAATTTGATGTTTTTTGTGAACTGAACGGATTTAGACGATGACTCGGAACGTCGAGTCCGTGGCGCCCATCCCCAACGACGTCTCCAATCGGTCAACAAGTTCATGTGTCGCTGGTTGAAGGAGGTCTTGGGCGCTGACTCGAACAAAGCGGCCCGAACGTGCAATCGCATCACCGATATGGTCTACAGTCACGAGGAGACGTTCACACAAAAATCGTGCTCCTACTACAATCCCGATGTCAAGAATGGCGGCCCCAATCCCAACCCAGCCGCATCTGGCAATCGCCGCAACAAAGAAGGCGAATGGGTCCCACGCCGAACACGTCGCGAGGATGCCGTCTCAGGTGAGATTTTGAACTTATTGAAAGTACGTGTTAAAATGAATACTTTTAGTCGACGACATTGACTGGGAGATTACCGACGAGGATGAGGAGGCCTATGATGATTGTGACGGCACTGAAACTGGCGAGATGAAGGAATTCTGCGAGAGTGGTCAAGGCAAACGCGTACGTATTTAAACTTCATTTCTAAACATGAAATGTTCAACCGCATCACCCACTTCAGACCGTGCCAGTGGTCGAGCGCAAACTCAAGCGCTATACGACGTTGATGATGAAGTGGTGCGATCGTTACATTGGCGAGTGTTATGGCCAGCGCGTCAATCAGCTTTGTTTCAATCGTGCCAAGAAATTACACACCACGCTCAAGGAGCAAATCCCGGAATAGATTAATTTTTTCGGAGTTTAATTCACACAATCTATAGATGCAGTCAGAAATTAACAACAAACGTGTAAATAGTGTACAGTTAAAATGAAACAAAATAGTCTAGATGTAAACGCGAAAAACTAAGTTTGAAATCGTCTTCACCCAGATCCAGTCGACTTTGCTGCGAATCGTGCCCCTTTTCATTATCGCTCAGAAAAGATCAGCCCAAGTCTCGCCAAGATCCGCACCCACCCAAATTCACTCTTTTTCTCTTCCTCACTCAACGCAAATCCCTCACAATTTTTGTCACATGGTGAAATCGTAACTGACCTCATTCTACCGGCCGTGGAGTCTGGTCACAGTTGTCTATTTCCTAATGACAAAAGTTACACATTGACCCCTCTATTCTTTCGCGGTGTCGAGACATGCCCAGCAATACAGCTGATTGCACAGTGAGCGAGACTCTATTAGTGGACTTTTTAGCGGCAAAACGACATTTGACCGACGTTTGATCATGATTTCAGCTTATATAAAATGCCATAAAACGTTTAACACCACTCGCCACTGGTTGATGAAACCACTGATTCACGCAACTGTCAAATGAACCAACGACGGAGTGCCACCACACAACAGCTAGAACAACAAGCAACGCCAGCGATGTAAAACAACCCCTAAAACACGAAAAAATATATAAAATTGTAAAGTCTAAATAAAAATACAGTTCAATGCCAAACCAAGCAACCAAAACTTAAACCACTGACTTCATTTTACTTGCAAGTATAATATAAACAGACAAAGTTGATTTCGTTATAAAAACAAGTGATCAATATATATTTATTATTTTAATTTATACATTTTAAAATATATATTGAAGATCGTCGATTGCGTTGTCGTGCTGATGCTGCGTTCATCATCACCATTGTGTGTTGATTTTAGTTTATCGTGGAGATAAAAAATTAATTCACCATTTCGAACTGCCGTTGAATCCACTTGAGTAAGCGTCCAAAATTTCAAACACTCGGATAATGATCGTGATTTGGTAGTTGTGATGATGATTAAGTGACTTTAGTGCACATATGTATGGAAGTGAGGAGAAAGTGAAGAAAGAACGCAACTGTAATAGAATCAAGGCGACTGTCAACAACAGCAAACATTTAAAACACAACTCGTTCGAGAAAAAAAGACCAGACTCTCAATTTTGGCCTGATCGGGAATGAGGTCCCGAGTGTGTTTTCAAATTCGGTGAGTGTGTCGATCAGAAGTCGGTAACAGAAACTATGTGTCGCGCGGGACAGAGTTGTATACATGTGGTCTATGTCAAAATCAAGACCAATGTCAACTATCAAATTATAATGATCATCATCTCAGTGTTCTATCTGATGGTCTCAAGTGGATCGGTTTGCGTTAGTGTCATTTCTCCGTGTTGTGATTTATGATAGGTTTTAAGTACAAGATTCTATCTTTACAAAAGTTTTTGATTAGTCATATTAGATGACTCATATAAAAGTTAGGCTATTTACAAGTTTTTTTTTGGATGAAGGCACTAACACTGTTAATTAAGAAATCTACAGCGTGGGCGCTTTCTGACCCTCTTGAAGCTCCTTGTAACCGTTCAACTTGGGGCGGATCGCCTTCCATAGTCCCTTAACCCGGTTAATACATTGCTTATTTTTACGATAGCCCCCACAATCACGGAGATGACGCGCACACCAGGCAGTCATGGTCACCAGACTCTTCTTGAGTGTTCGCTCGGTGCGATTGAGTTTGACCTTCTTGACCTTGACCTTCTTCTTCTTCTAAAAAAGTAACAAATATGTTAATATCAGCTAACAGTTGTTCTGTAGATGAACTTACCTTGCTCTTCTTACGCAAGAGACACTCGTTGCCTTGGCAAGGAACATCGACTTCGATAGTTTTATATTCAAAGTCGAACTCTGTATCACAGAAGCTGCCCAAGTCATTGTCTTCTGGCAGGTCCTCGCAACCGTTGATAACGCCATAGTATGCATAGTCATCATTATAGTAGTAGTCATCATCATCACCGGAACCGTCGGCGGCATCACGTCGATTACGGTATGGACGCCAGTAACCGGAACGTGTTCCATCACCCTCGACCCAACGTGCTCCTACTGATTGTGGATCGGGATTTGGGCCGCCTCCTTTGACTAAGGGATTGTAGAATGTGCATCTTCTTCTCTCGAGACGACCGTTGAAATCAGTTGCCATGTTGGTGAATCGGCTACATGTCCTTTCACCAGCTGCTTTGTCCTTGAACTGTTTCGCCACTTTCATACAGAACATCTTGTTCGCATTAGACAACACTTTGGATGGATGCTTGCGCCCATACCCATGACCACGTGTATCAGTACCTAAATACATATAATAATCTCTTGGTTCTCTTTTGTAAAAACTTACCCTTTCGAGGTGCTTTGAAATAACTGTATCCAGCAGCTGACACAGTCGATATAATTGTGATTAAACCGAGTTTCATTTTGTGTTTTTGTGTCACTTGTTGTGCTGTGTGTATGTATGTGGTACTGGTGTTGCTCTTGTTGGTTAGATGTATCTAATGATTTCAATCTCCCAAATGCGCTCGCTTATAATTGTCCGGGATCCGGGTGGACCACGACCCGGCCACGACACCAGCCACACTACTCTAATACGCCCTCACCGCTGGTGCAATCTCTCTACCGCTGGTATGACCGTTGTATGATGTCCTGTAACCAACGTAGTAGGTAGAGCTCAGATACGGGCAATCAGCTCTTTCGTCTAAATATAGAGTATGGTCTCGAACCTTCGACCTGAGGCTGTTGATCAAACTCACTGATTCTAACCGTTTTAAAGTTATCATAATTGGATTTCGAATGTGCTTTGTTGCTACTCATGACAATAGCGGATTTTTTGTTTGTTTTCCAATGACACCGTTAAGACGCCACTATCGTTAAGTTAGATAAACTTCAATTATTTTTAAATATATATTCCACATTCCCTTTTAACCTGACTTCTTCGAAATAATTTGACTAGGAGCGATTGCACCGAAAGCACGTGAATAAGCAAAACTTACAAGTTCACGTGCTCGTCTGCTACAATTCAATGATGAATCAATTTGAACAAATCCACGACAGCTAAGTACTTGTAATCACATTTCTTATTTTGTATGCCCCGTTTCGCCGTTGAAAAAGGTTATGCTCGTTATAACTACATGGTTTGGTCAATTTTTGTCCGATATTGACATTGAAGTAACATGCTAAAGTGGAAGATTTTTCAATTGTTAATACAAGTTCATTAGTAGCACACCAGTACAATGTTGTACAGTTTGGCTAATAGCTGATGTTTGAAATTACAAGTTTATCCGAGTTTGAATATATTGTTGTCAAAGCAAACAAACTCCCAGGACCGAACGGTGACCCCAGGAGTAAGTAAGTAAATTACATTATTTATGCACCCTAAACTAAATTTCGAATTACTCAGCCAAACACTTCCGAACTAAGTGCAAGCCCCTCTTTTTCTGTTGTTATTTGCTTCGTCGATAAAGCTATAAGCTCTGTCTACCAAAGCACCTGGACTATATTTAGATTCAGTCAATTGAGGGGTCTATTGATGTTGGTTAGAAAGGAGAAGGAGGACCACCATCACCTCATAGACACTGATAGATGCCCGTATCTGAGCTCTACCTACTACGTTGGTTACAGGACATCATACAACGGTCATACCAGCGGTAGAGAGATTGCACCAGCGGTGAGGGCGTATTAG
>SCLD01112055.1:0-28784 GCA_004367895.1 Oikopleura longicauda
TTCAGTTTCGAAATGATGTCACTTTGTGTTGAATCGGTTGATTCAATAGAACTTTCAAGATCAGAAATTTCTAATAAAATCTTTTCCATATTGTCTCGACTTTCAAATTTATTTCTCAAAACCGCCTCATAAATTTCATTTGCAGGGGGAGTCATGGATAAAGAAATGCCATTAACTGTTGTATTTACTAGCACTGCGATTGCTGAAACCTTTTTTTGTGATATAAAAACGCTGAGTGATATCTCGGTTGTCCGTTGGGTCGACCTTGTCCGAAGCTACCTTAAGACGTTCATTTTATACCCATTACTTCATAATTGATTTCTAAACCTCTCTCTTGGTGAGCTTAGAGAAATATTTTCAATTCGGAACGGATAGAAGATGGGCGCAAGATCAAAAACGAGTATTGGTAAAAAAATATATTAGATGCTTTTTTTCTAAAATCAACATTTAGATAATCAACATATATAATAAACAAAAATAAAAACAAACAAATCAGCAAAATCACGCAATCCTAGCAACGAATAATATAAACAATTAAAATAAACAAATTACTTTTTCTGAAACAATGAATTTATTTGTTTATAGGCAAATGGTCCAGAGTCTGGGATTCCATAAAAAACAGAAATTTGGAAAGAAATCCTCATTTTGAGACCAGAAAAGCATCCAACTGATTTTGTTAGCAGTTCAAGGGATAGGGAGCAAAGTAAAATCAGCAGGATATGATGCAGTTGAATGGTTTTCAAGTCACTTTATGATAAATTGTTAACAACTCATGTTGGGACAACCCATTGAGCTCTTTTTTCTTCAAATAATTTTACTCCTTCCGCTGGACTCAATTCATTTTTCATCGATTCCGTATCTCTTCTTTTTCTACTTTTGTATGAGAAAAGATATTTAGATGCCCGGTGAGCAGTTTTACGCCACGAATGTTTCTTTTTTACAGTTAGTTCTTGGTCTTCGGCCATCTCTGGACATGTGTCACCAACGCATTCAGGATTCAAACACATTTCATAAAGCTTGTGGAAAACATATTTCTGGCCACAACATCCATATTCAATGTTATTATATGTATTTCCTAAATTATGAAATGATTTGAACTAAAATAACTTTTGCTCAAAAACTCACCGAAACAACAAGAAGTTCGCCCACCAGGCTTATAGCTTTGACCTCTCACACCCTCACCACAACATTGTGTATTCGGATCTGATTTTGATAGAACCTCATCTAAAAACAAACTTAATCACATGGAACTAGGCTTAGCGTGTGACAAGATTCGAGGTGAAAATTTTGGTGATTTTTGAATACGGATTATTCCCTAAAAATAGTGAATATATCATTTTCTATTGAAAACTAGTAACTAGAAGTAACTCGAATAATTTGTTTGCATTTTTTGCTCAAAACGGAAGTTTCAGTTTTTTGCATTTTGTAATACCCAGTATACCGTTTTTGGGTCTGTAGATTCCGAATATGAAGTCGGTTTTGCGAGAAAAAAGCTCCAAGATAGAGAAACGAGAAACTTGTCACACCCTAACTAGGCTTTCTTATTAGTTAAATTTAATTTATATTAGTTAAAAATTGGGAACATACCTCCACAACAGTAATGTGTTACCCTTGAAAAGACTTGATTTCCACAACAGCCATCCTCTACTGGACTGAAAATCGTTGTTCCTCCACAACATCGTTTTGTTTTATCAGCTGATGGATATGTCTTATCGCCACAACAAAAGTTACCAGGTGCCAGCTCAGTTATTTCATCATTACAACACGAATATTTTAGTTTATTAATGACTTGACCAGCGCAGCAAGCTTGTTTTCGATTGAAATATTGTTTCCCTTCACAACACTTGCCGCCAGCCATTCGAGATGAGATTCTTAAAAGGAATTAGGGTTGGGTTTGGGTTAGCGTGGTCTCTTACTTTCCACCACAGCAAACGTGGGTTTGAACGTAATATCGTTCAGTGACTTGTGCGCCAGACATTGTTATAACATCACAATTTTCAAGTTTAGGTGTGTAAAAAGGTTGATACTCTCTCGTGTTCATAGGATTAAATTTTGTTGTAGGTGCTTTGGTCGTTTTTGCCGCTGTTGATGATGCCGTAGTTGGCGCTGGTGTTGTTCTGTTTTATGTTTTACAATTTTATAACCCTGATGAACTACATTTGAGTTCGTCCGAGTGATAGAGAATCCAGTTTTCAAGCCGGTTAATAGATTTCCTACACTCGGAAGACAGCTCACGGAATAGCTTCTGTAGAAATTAAGTTATTTTAAGTTTGAAAACACTTCCCTGACAACTGGTGGCTTATCAGGACATGGGCCAGGAACAAACTTCAAATCATCAAGAGCAATATCCGATTGATATGAAAGACCTCTCACGCCTTTCACTATTATATTGACATAATGAGGACCTGGCCCTTCACTTGGTGACCAATCTGACGGCCTTTTTATTGTCTGTTGCATGAATAACCAATCTTGTCCAGTCTTTGACACGGATCCAGACGCTTTAAAAACCATTTCTCTATCAGATCTTGTATTTGGAATAGAAATATGAACATTCAATGAAAATGTGTGTCGACCAAACATATGATACCACATAGAAAAGCAATATTCTTCAAAGACACTTTTCGCGTTTAATTTTAAGAATTAAAAAAATTCAAATAAAATCGTGATTCTTTAGCATTTCAATTCAAAGAGCTCAGTTTGTGGGGCTTCGAAAATCATTTAAAATGATACTCAGCTCGATCCGTTTTTCTGAGAACCTTACAACGAAAATTCCTCAAATCTAGCCGTGGTGATGTTATTTCTGCCCTAGAAAGAAATTTCTTGTCCCGACCGATGAGAGCAAGATATTGTCCAGTCGAATCACCGACAGTATGATCGAAAGAGGGGCCTGTAGCTGGTGATAGAGAGCTCCCGCGCCTTACTACCCATGGGAAGTGTTCTTTCGGGTCATAATTGTCAGCTTGACTATAATCTGCGTTTTGCCATCCCGCACACCAATTCTCTGGTCCGTCCCAGTTGCACTCAAAACCGACGATGGTATTAGTTCCTGGATTTTTAATTAGCGCCGATTGTCTTATACTTTCTTCTTGTGCCTCTGAAAAGCTCAATAGTTGCCATCCTATGGCTAAAATTGGCGATTTCAATCGCATTATTGCATTTATTTTCAAATGTCTAACTATTATTAAGGCCTCTCTGAATAAAATACGTGAAATGAGCCGGTTGGATGAAGTCTTTGATGCACTTGGCCTACTTGTATTTACTATAATGTAAAATGTGCCCCAAGGCTAAGTACTGGATATTGTGGTTATTTTCAACCCCATTCAGTATTTTGATTTGGCATCACCCGATTGGCTCCTTCATTGTTTAAGACTCCATAATGTCAGCTTATTGTAACGTACTTTAAATAAGAACCATCTGGAATTTCATTCGAATTCTGGTTCTCATTAAACATCCTCAGATCCTATTAATAGCAGTCTAGACTAAAAACGAATGGCAGTCATGAAAACGTTAGAGATCAAAAACTTAAATAAGCCTGAGCCAAAACCCTTAAGATTGAAGTAGGTCCGTATCTAACCTACCTATTAATAGTAATTCTAAAAAAAAATTAAAATTGTCTCGAATTTTCCTGTCGAACATCACGGTTCCCTATGAACCTCATAATTTGTTACATCAAGTCCGCCCATTTATGAGTGTATCGGGAAATCTCCAGTGACAGATTCTCCACCGCCTGAAAAGTCCCGGGACACATGTTCTCGGCGGATTACCCATTTTCCAAGAAAACTCAATATCTGGCCTCACTTGGCCTGAAATTCCTAGCAATACAAATCTTGTTTGTTTTCTGTCGTCAGAAATGGCAATGATTGGGTTATACACACAATAACTTTCACGGAATCCAGTGAATAATATAGTTTATGAATTACCAATCTCGTAGCCAAAAACGAAGAATCGTTGCAGCATTACAGCAAATCTTTAAAGCCATTTACACGATCATCATCACAAGATTCTAGCAGTGCTAAGTTAGCACGACCCACTTATTGTCTCAGATTAAACTAGGGTAATCGACGATTATTAATCGTGTTCTCAACCAAGACATACGCTCTAATGCGATTAATTTCGCAACAGTCAATATGATTTACCTTCTTTATAAGAGAATGATCCTAAACCAAAATTGAATTATTCACGTTTCCATGAATTTTGAGCGGCAGTAGTGATTCGTGGTGAAATAATATTATGGAGTTTGCACCCAAACGCGTGAAAACTTGAATGGCGCCCCCAGTGGATTATAAATTTATCTGTGTTAGTTTCCTATTTAAGATGGATCTATTCTACGATTCTTATAGTCGAATTAATATTCGAATTATAAAAAAAATCATTGAAATAATGAACTTCAAATCAATGTTTTTATTAATTGCAATGATCTGTTGCATTGCTTCCGCCAAACAATCATCAAACTGTTCGAAATGCCACAGACTAATTGCTAGTGGAAAAATCAATTTCAAAAGTCATCTTGGACGTGCCTGCGTCTCGTATATCGCCTCTCCTATATGTAGCGACAAAAATGGACGTCCATCATGGAGAAGAATAAACGGAAATGGAATTGTTTTCTAATTTGTTGTCTCAACGTTTTTTGTTGTGTCTTGTAAAAATAAAACTAAAAACAAAATTAGTAAAAAAATAAATTTTATTTGAAGCAGATTTTTAGAAAAGTATGGAAATAAATATGAAGTATAAGTTTATAAAAATATTGTCCGTTAGTTTAGAAAATGTACATTTAACAGCCATGTTTCGGTTGTCATCACGTTTAACCAGTATTTTACCGTGGTTAAGCATTGAACGTGAATTTACGCAGAAAAATCCAAGAATGTATCTAAAAATTTTCAATTACGGCATTTGGCCAAAATTTATACCATCCCGTAAAATTCGTCAAAAGTTAGGTTTGCGACTGGTTCTTCCGGACGAAATTGAGAAATAAAAACTTAATTATAACTCACCTTTGAGCCAAGATTCGACCATATATGGGGTTTCCACTTCATGTGTTCCATACAAGTTATCGTCTGCTGGATCCTGGACAATTATTTCTGAACATTCATCACGGCTCCAGTTCTTGGGCGTGGGAATACGTTCACCGGTGACTTCTAGCCCGGGTAAACTAGCAGCCAATGAATTTTGAAATGAAATCTTAAATGAAAAATTTTAAAATCTGGATTGATACAATTTTTTTTTTACTTCATATGGTTTCTGTGGAGAATGCATGAAAGGGTTTCCAGTAGCGGTATCTTCGGGTAAACCTATTTCATTTAATAAATCTGATAGGTCTGGACAAAGACTGTTATTTCGGGGTTCTTCTTTGCGATGGGCTGATCTATCAATTACAATATCAATTGTCGCGTTTTGATTCTGAATTAAACATTTGGCCCGGAAGTTAAAATGGGTGTATCGAATAATAATAACCACCTAAAGTATCCGTGAATGTCTGTAATTTACCTGGGGTAATTTTCGATGTCTTGAATAAGAATCTAAATGATTCAAATTTTCGTCATATTCAATCCGTCGTTTCTTTGCTTCGGTTGGCATTGACGAACAAGTCATTTTCCAACCCCCGTTGTGAGAGATAAATTCATCGTTTGTACTCAGTTCGTGGTAAATGTGATCCTAAAAGTCTGTTATAATTTCCGAATCAGAAGAAATATAAAAAAATAAATCAGCATGATGCCAGTTTGAATACCAGTTTATGAGTCATAAATTATGACTCAGCAGCGATAAAAAGTATTTGTGTTACCTTTGTTAAGTGAGGATTCAATCGGCAAGCCATTTCGCATATTTCTGATAGACTTAGGACCTGAAAATTTTGATTAAAATTATGATATTCCTCATTCGCATAATGCATTATTTAAAAAATATCCAATATTTTATATTTTGAATATAAATTGAACTTACGGCTTTACGGGCAAGACGAAAGGCAAGAGATACTAAATCGTAAACATTATATTTAGGTGGTTCTGGAACAACACTTAAAACTGGAGTTGTTGGATTTCCCATTGTCGAGAGCCATTCAAGAGATGTAAGGGAATCATCGCTTCGTGTCGAATCTATGCTCTTATTCCCCTTTGACGATGCTACAAATAATTTGTAATAATTCCACTAACAAAGTGGGGTGCGTCTATCAAATGGTTGTCGTCTCTATACGACCAATTGTGAAATTCGGACTAAATGATCATCTAGAAGAGGACCCCTCTTTATAATGCTATGACAATAATTTTAAGTCAAAGCTTAATTAAATCAAAATATAACTTGGATCTATTCGAGAGTGTACCGATCGACGGTCGTCATAAAGTACTTACATTTACCGAACCGAGGTCTCGTAACGGGTGCATGCTTGCTTTGAAATGGTCCTTCTACCCCAATCATATTCCGAACTTTCTAAAATTAGATTTTGTTGCTTTTTTAATTTTCTCTCGGCGATAAGTTTAAAATTGTCACATCTAAAAGCCAAGACTTTAAAGTTCCATGACGTAGATGTACCAGTGTGTACATTCAACGGCGGAAAATATTGAACAATGAGTCGTGATAACAAAACAGCATAATCTATTAAATCAATTTTCCTTTGGCATAAACTGAGGCTTCCATATGGCCTACAAAACTTATTTTTCACAGTTAAAACTTTTCAATTTTTTTTGTCGAATTTGGCATTCTGGGATCGCTGGTATAATTTTTCAATAATATCATAAAAACTTGATGTGAGATATTGTTTGAAAATCGTAGTCATTGGAAGTCAAATATTAAGTCGTTACCCGAGACGTTTACGTACTTCATTCCAAAAATATCCAAAAATTTAGCAACACTCAGCCAACAATTCTACCGAGTAAATTTAGCCACTAGGTGGCGCTAGATTGAAATCTTGAGGGTCGCAGATTCTTAGTTAGGCCGAGTTTAGTAGGGACAAAAAGCTTTGTCTCACTAAGCGGCCCTTTTCCGGCCAGTGCCTTCGGTACTGGAATCCCTATAAATGGTCCATGAATACACAGCTGCATAACTAGTTATCGCAACTAAAAAGGACACGTCTGAAAAAATTGAGTTTTCCGGGAAAAAGTACGTCAATTCAAATGTCCGAATCGGAAGAAGATCCACACGAGACTCACCGATTGCATTTAAAACCATCTGTTAATTGTGCTATCAGTGCTTTTGTCTAAGATATTGCTTATGGACTTGCGAAAATCCTTTAATTTAAGAAAAATCCTTTAATCCTGTGTACAATATTGGGAATTCGTAGGATAAAAATACTCCAGGAGGTCCTCCAGCCAAACCTAGAGCTTCTCAGCATTGAAATGAAATACGTCCTTATACTTATTTCTCAACTGATCCAGTCCTTCCGCTATTGATATGAATCACATAGGCCTTAATCTTTAACAGCTTAATCTATTTTGCAAAAGTTATTATCGATGAAATAAAGGTTTTTCCGGGACAAAAACCGTTGCAAGCCATTTCCTACTTTTCGAAATCCTCACTTTTCCGGAGCCATTTCAAAATCTCTTCCAATGAAAAATATAGGCCCTCATTGGTTAATTCATTTCCGAAAATACCATATCATGAAACAATAAAAGTACTAAGAATAACCATGGTCCATGTCAATCTATTAATTTTTTCAAGGGTTGGTCTATCAGCCAAGGTTTTTTCTGACCATTTCATCGGAAGAGCATCATGAATCATGAAGTACTTAATCTGTTAAGTATAATAAACTCAAAACTCAGTTTGGTTGTAATAACGCTCGTTCTTGCTAGAATGAAAGAAGGCGATAAATGAACCTCAATCGTTACACAATCAACGATGTAACCGGCAGCCCAACCAGCTTTGTCTGATTCATCGTTGAGGATGATGAAGCGGGCGTGGGCGGGATGGCTCTTTCTCTTCCATTTTGTCGGACGATTTCATCATCGTCAGGACGTACACCACGTTATAACGATGGCGAAAACTTTCTATTAATAAAAAAATTAAATATTATCCAGATTTTAAATCGGCCAGATAATTTTTCCTGAGAGTTAGTTTGATTGGCAAAAGTGACATGTCATGACGCCTTGGATTTTATTTGCAGACTATTGAGTAAGTACGACTCACAGCTGGGCACCAAGTTCACTCAACGCTCTCACGTATTCACCTGGATTCTTGTTAAAATGTCATCCACTTAGCTTATGCCGATTTATGTTAGATCCATATGGAGAAACCTCTTCAAATGTTCTAGAGCCAAATTCCATTTTCGTCATGTGACATCTTAAAGGGATTTGCATCACATCGCAAAGCTGGAATTAGACTTGAAAGTTATAATATTTATGTTTGATTGCCTAAATAGGCCCATAGATCCTATAAAACATCATTTCTACGTTAGCAGACAGATTTGAAGTTAATCTAATATAATATGATATAATATTATCAATTTATATCAATTAATATTAAGCTGTGATATCAGTATGTTTGTTCCTGACAACCAAATCGTACTCGGATTATTTTCCACACGGATTATTGTTCACCCTGAATTACCGTATTGGTAACCAAATGTAAAATAAAAGACAGACACACACTAAAAAAATAGCACCACCAGTAACCACTCAAAAATGACAATATCAACGAAATAATGTGATCCTAGCTCCCGTATGACTCGCTTTTTGATGTTCTTTTATTTGGCAAATATAAACTTGATATTATCAAGCGACATTTTGCCTGCGTCAGAACATTTGGACGTTCGAAGTTCTCATTAGGCCCTAATGATTATGGCCGAGAAATTATCTAACATAAATAATCTAAACAAACTACAGACCAACGGCTAAAGCTGGATCACGGTGATCCGATCACCAGCATTCGTTTGAATGGTATCCTAAGAAAGTTTCTCCAAAGTATCACGAATAAGATTCTTTTCTGGTGACAATAAGGGTTGAGTTTAGGACACAAGACATTCAAATATGTTCAAACAATGACTGTATCTAATAGTTATTAAAACTGTATTGACTCGAATTCCGGCAGAATATCAGTTTAAGATGGATATAACAGTTGACTGTTTTAAAAAGGATACTTCTAGCTTTAGAAACTCCATTATAAAAAATTCATTTGACTAACCATCAGGTATAAACAGTTTAATTAAGTAGTTTTACTGTCTGGCGGAATACAACCTCTACATACAACCGAATCTCATTCTTACCCAGCCTTGGGTTGGGTTTGGCATTTAGATATCTATTGAATATCTGTTTTTTCTCTCCAAAAAGTACATTTTGTGCTAACCGGGCTCTATCTATTCTTTTTTGAATATGTCTATTGTGTGTTTGGCTTTTCAAAATGAGAATTTCGCCCAGAGGGGGCCGTGTAGGAGGGGGTGCTCCTAACTATCAAACAATAAGAATTAAATATAATTGCATATTGAGCTCAAGATGTCCCATATGCGGCATCACCAAAATAACAAAAACGTTTGAATTTTCCCAAAAATATTGATTATCTCAATTATGATTATAGTGTATTCTTAAATGGTTAAAGTTGGCAGTTCACATCCTTGAAGTCTATCTAGCACTCAAGTTTAAATGCTTTTGTGTTTTGCTTTGTTCCTTATATAATATAATTTAGGTATAACACAATAAGGTCATACAAACAAGATACGAAACATAAAATAAAACAATGAACCAGTCTTAACATAGTTCGCCAAGGCGGTCTCTTCGAACAGACTAGCAGGAAATGGAACTTGGGCTGCTATTTTTAGTATTATTTTTTGCCTTTGTCACTCATTAAAATGCCATACAAAGGTTCAGAATAATAGGGTTTTCAACCAGTTAGGCTCAGAAATAGTTCGGTCCGACAGGTCCCGCAGAGTTCAGATTATGGTGACCAGACTATAATAGACACCCTGGACCAGTCTGGAGTCAAGTCTTGAGCCAGGTCGCACGATTTGAAATCGAACTAATTATCCGATATTTTGTGGTAAATTTTCTTTTGTGAATGAATATTTGAAATTTTGAGAAGAAATACGGTTAACTATTTATCAAATAAGGCTGAGCGTTGGTGGTGTAATGGTCAGCATTGATGCCTTCCAAGCATTAGATCCGGGTTCGATTCCCGGCCATCGCACTCTTTTATTTTTTATTAAGTTTAATTTGGTGATGCTTCGTTTGGCTTTATCTATACAAATATGTTGCATAAAATGTAAAAGTGTTTCACATACAGTATATAAAATACAGTCTGTTGAATATGATATAGAATTTCTCACTGATCATTTGTCAATTTATTATTTTTTGCACTTCTCCAACAACAGCTTTATCTTTTTATTAATCGTTTTAAATCTGTATATGGTCGATGGATAAGAGCCGGCCACATTTGAAGGGTCCGACTGTTCCCTGGCATCCGGACAACCCTGGCTGCCCGATGACTGTCCGACAAAAAACTGATTTGAATATTATTGATGAATTAAATACGTATCAAAAGCAGATTGTTTCAAAGGTGATGAAAAGCCAATTCAACGGTACAACGTCAGCGGAAATTATATCTAACCAAATGACCAGAATGGAGTATGAGAATTTATATGGTTTCAGAATTGACTTTTACATACCCTAGTCTATAGTACATGATTATCTATATATAATTTATTTAGGCCAATATTACGGCATATTATTCTCTTAGGCAGTTGTTCAATCTATAAAAAGCTAGAAATTTTGATTTGATATGATCGCGGACCGCGGACCGACGCATTGAAACGTGGATCCCTGATTACTATTTGGTACTTTGTTTCCAATTGCGATTCGAAATACAGTATTTCAAATACCGATTCATTATTAGGGTATAAAACTGCCATGACTGGTACATTGGTTGATATACATAGAGTTGGCTAAGATGAACGATTCGGATGTTGAGCCGGGTTTCAAGGGTAGTACAGCTACCGGTTCTGGTTCAATTAAAAGGTTGAAATTGAAACGAGGTACAAATGGGAGTCGCCCTTTTCTCGTTTTCATTCCGTAGAGTTTCCAAGTCCGATCCTAGTCCCTCTTTTCAGAAAAGGAAATAGAGAAAACTCATTATGAAGATTCTAGATTTAACTTAGCCGGGTTTTCATTTAAGCCCTTATCCTAATTAGATTTATATCATATCATATGATACTTGTATGATTCTTATCGATTCTTGGTAACCTATTGAAAACCTAAGTTAGCTCGAAAATAAAATGGACCATCACATAACGTGCCTTTAATAGTCTTTCATATTTTCTTAAACTGCCACAGGCCTTGGTTCTCACAAGATCTGCATATCCGCGGACTGAACTTGACCGATTTGTCCGTGTATCTCTATTGAGAACTTTTGAAAACCAGCAAAGGGGTTTTTACCCGAAACTCAAAGTATCAAATGGACCAATTGATACAAAGCCTTATTATATTTATTTGGTAATAATTTTACAATACCATGGGATTTCTAACCAGTCGATAATTTCTAAACGGCAATAATTTGAAACATGTAATTCACGCGAATTTCTATATTAAGAATTGAGGGCATAATCTTCACTGTTCATATGTTCAGACATATACAGAACCTTGCTCCAAAGGTCTGATAAGTCCCATTGGGAGATAGAGACCTCAAAGGATGACATACATTTAACTATATCCCCGAACTGACCCGTCTTGTATGGCTAGATTAATTGTATCGCCATTTACAGACGTATATTCAATATAATATTGTCGCATTAAATAGTATATTAACCATATGACCAATTTGCTTCACGTATGAATTTGAAAAACTACGTCAATAAAGTCATCACACATTCAAGGTTGAACAGTGTTTTTACGCCGGTTTTAAGGCAATGAATCTAAGTTCATTTTAAAGTCATTTCGACGTTAGTGAGATTGGGCTCATTTAAAGTAGCCCATTGAAGTTGGTTGAGTGGCCCGGCTCTATCAAACCCGATTGCAAACCTTTTTTATTCTAGAATATTACACTCATGAGTGCACTCATTTATCATCACACTTAACCCGGTTGACACCTTGAAAAGCTTGTAATGCGTTTGGAATGAAATAACTGGTATAAAATAACTTGAATTGACCATCGGCTTTTAAATGTGAAATACACACGTGCGACTACTAAAATAATTCATATTCAGTATGCTGGTTATATTTATGATCATTTGGGGCATTGACCGATTTGCCTGGTATAAAACGAAGAATCTTGGAAAATGGGAAGATCAGCATGGAGAGCTCGATTTTGTTAACAAATATTCCCAGGAAATCGCCGCTATAAATATTTTCTCGGGTTATTTATAATTCAGTGCTTCTATATGAGAAGTCGCTTCCCGATAATATATGTCATATGAATCATGATATAATGACGTCATCACCATCGGCGATGTTAAGGCTAATGGACCAAAAATCGATGTTGGTCGACTTCGTGATTTGGCAACTGCGGGAAGTTCGTTACGACTTTTCGAAGTTTCTGATGAAGATATGGCCAAGTCCCTTCAGTCGATGACTCAACAAAAAGTTGCCAAAAAGACCCAACTACTTGCCCAGGAAAATGTTCACGCTATTTCCTGTTTGACCATGAATAACCGCAATCAACCATTTTATAACCACGTTTAACCAATATTAAGACAACGGTTGAAATATTCCCGAGGGAATTCTAGAACTTGACATGTCTTAAAACATATGAAATGAACCGATTAAAGCAATCAATCATATTAGTTTTAAGACTTTTTAAGTTCAAAACTAAGAAATAAGGTAGGACACAGTTAGAACATATATAAGTCAATCGAAGGCCAGGTATCCACTGGCCTATCGAATAGTAACAGCACTCAAAGTATGCTTATGCAACGGCGCGGATCATCCATTTTTTCCTTTGGAGCAGGAGGTGGTACAAAACCTCCAATGTCCCGCCGAGATTCTACTTCCAGCCAATCTAGGTATGATTTTATTGTGATGATGAGATGACCATTATCACTGATATCACTTACTAACTAATTTATAAGTGGCAAAAGCTTTAACTCGACCTCTGGTGGAGGGAGTCTGGCATCTCGTTTCAATTTCAAATCAAGCCGGACTGTGTGGAAATCGATGAAGAGTGACAACAGTCTTCTGAATAATTTAGGCAATGAATTCACACATGTGTCACGTCTCTAGTTTAGAACACCTCTCATAGAACATTCTAGGTACAGTTTCTCATTATCTCCCTAATTAAAGAAGGCTGGATTCAAAACAAAGTTAACAGGCCGTCCAAAGGGAACAGGTTCTGGAACATCAGGTTATTCAACACGACGAGGATCAATCTGTGTTGAACCTAACGAACATAGTATTGCTGAAGTCTGATTGGATGGCCAATCATATGATACATGTGAGGTATGTCACATAATTTTTGTCACATACCGTATGTGACATAAATTATCACCTTAGTTTGAACTCGAGAAATTTTGGAAAGTGGCCTAGATATGATCACAGACTGTGATTCACAGTACTTGAAAATGACAGGGAGAGACGCATACGTCATGCAGCATGTCATATGTATACTGAACAATGCCGCCGGCAATTCGACTTATTGGATAAATCTGACATTAAGAATATTTCCTGACATCATAAAGGTCTAAAATATAGAAAACTCTTGACTTGAAGTTTTTGTCGTCTGGTTAAAACGACGAAACAAGGACTTTTCGTTGAAATCAGGTCTTTAAGTTCATGGTACCGATCATAAGTTGTAAGCTTCCCAAAAATATGCATAATGATATAACAACGATCATATAACTATCAAGACGTAAGTAGTCTAATTATGACTCGGTACAACTTAGATCATCCAGCATTCTAAATTTAGCATTCTCGAACAGACTAATATATGCTGCGTGGAATATTCAGAACGAATATTAATGATAAGTTTTAAAATGAAAAGTTCAAACTGCCAGAATTTTCAAATGTGATTATAGTCTCATTTCAGCTGGTCGCCGCGCTCTTTAAGCTCAGGTTGATCTCCACGTAGTTCGTTGTCGTACCATATCTAAGCATGTCGGACAGCTTCTATGCTAGTCATTGACTCGTATCTGCGAATGATGGTTATCGTTGGGATCTAGATGAGCATGCTTTTTGAAATGCATAATTGATTTTTTCGTTTTAAAAGTGAGATCTCCCTTGTAATATATTCCCATTTTAAGTTTCTGAATTATTTAATCAAGTGACCCTTCCAAATTCCATTCCTGTGGTTACTTGAAGTATACCCGACCTATGCAGGCCCATACAAAAAACGATATGCTGAATAACGAAGTAAAGTGATGAGTGATAAGATATCATTGATAACCCTTTCTTTCAAGAAAGTGTCCTAGCTTAGACAAATAGCATCATTGTTAAGCATAATTTAGCTTTTTTGGGAACACCTCAGCAGTGATGTTTAAATGACTTATTGTTCTTATTGGACTTATAAGACAATTACTTATTTGATTAATATCATAACCTTGGAGTTGATACTTGGGCAAATGACGTTATCAGGGGTTTAAGGTTTAACAAACTACTGATATTTAAATGCAGAAAAAGTGAACGGGAGATCGCAAACGGAGGATTAGCATTTCAAAGTGTTGGGACAACTGTTTGAGAGATTTATATCGCCTTTTGAGCTACTTTTTTTTCAATTTTGAGATTTATTTCTGTTTGTCCCCTTTGAGAAAGAGAAATCATGGTATGTATAATATTAACCCGTATTTAATAACCATTAGGTTAAATTGGTTTCATGGTACACTTTAGTTTTAACCGAGGTAGTTAGAACGCAAGGTATTGGTTGTGGGTTAGGATTTAAATCGGATCTAAAATGCTTAATGAAGGCATGTCTTATTAGTTAACCGATCAGTTCAAACCAAAAGATTGAGTCTTGTTTTAGACAGAAAGAAGAGGATCTATCAAAGGCATGACGGCCGAAGAGGCCCGAGCCGCTCTCACTCCACAACAAGTCGATGGTAAGACTGATATATCATAAGTTATGATTGAAAAAAATTATTATTTTTCACTCTTGAAGCTCTCAAAATAAATTTCTAAAAAATCATCGAACATCAATAATAATAATATTTCAGACTTTCAAGCCGCCTTCAACATTTTTGACTCTGATGGTGGTGGTGAAATCTCAACCCGTGAATTGTTGAAAGTCTTCAAAATGCTTGGTTTTACCCCAACCAAGGATGAACTTGACGAAATTGTTGAAGTCGTTGATCAAGATGGTTCTGGAGAAATTGATTTCGACGAATTCTTGATTATGATGGTTATGCAGATCAAAGAAGAATCAAAATCACAAGACGAAACAGTATTGAAGGATGCTTTCAGAATTTTGGACGTGTAAGTAAAAAAAACTATGTTGCATATGATGTTGATAGGATCCGTTTGTATCTGAAAATCACTTATTATGCGCCAATTATTATTTACCGAAAATACTTAAAGTTGTTCAAAAATGACAAAATTCCCAGAGTTCCTGTAAAATGCGTCACTTTTTGAACTAATAATATATATATATATATATGACACAGGCTAGGTCCTTATGTATTCAATCATTAACTGATCATACTTATTAGTCAGTGCCTAGTCCCTTCCGGACTGTTTCGCTAGCCCTTTTTTTGTCTAATCGAACTTCTAAAATAGAAATTACGATGAGATATCGTCGATAGGGACCGATCATTAGTATGATTTGTGACGAAGGGACCCTTCGGAAGGGTACCAAAGCGTGCTCTCACAAGAGCGTCTGCTAGCACTTGTCGATATCTAATAGAACTTCAAACATGGCCAAACAAGTTGTCTTTTCCATATTATGCGATTTGAGAAATGCAAAATTTTAGTTTCGCGTCATTTTCTGGAATGTCCTGCTTTTACTTCTAACCGTAATCCTAAGTACATGGTCATATACAAGATCCATTCATTCATACATGCTCAAAAATATGTTATGTGATGATAAATGATAAACATGGAAATTCTAACGATTTCATTTTAGTGATAAGGACTCTTATTTGTGTTTGGACGAATTGTCAAACGCTTTCAATGCATGTGGCGCAAACCCAACTGTAAGTTTTTACCACGTCGTTTGAAATCGGAAGTCGCCGGAAATGACATTTCATGCACCGGAAACGACTCGACCAATGGTGTTTATTACAAGGTTAACTGTAGGAATTCTACTTTATATTTAAAGGCTGATGAAATCAAAGAAATTTTCACTGATGCTAATAAGAAGGGTGATGGAAAATTAGATATGGACGGTAAGTGTGGACAGTATGTTTTGTTGATCGCTAATCGAGACCCCATATAACCGTTTTGACCCTTTAACCAGTTAGTTAAGACCATAGCAGGTTCCTTTTCGATAGTAAACACCTTACGGGTATAATTTAAATGACACTGGTTAGGGTCAAAATCTATCTTCTGAGTTATCGACACTAATCTAATATATTTCCTTCGGGTCTTATTTATAGCCGCAATTCATTTCTAAATTTCTAAACCGGGGTGTTATGATATAAAGATTAACGCATTTGATAAAACAATGTGGTTTTCAGATTAAATAATTTGAATATGCATTGGTACCTCCATAAACAGCGGTGTCCAGGAGGTCTGACTCAGACCGTCTGAGTCATAAATCTAGGTCAAATATTTGTGAACCAGCGATAGTAACCCCGTTGACAAGCTAGGTTAGATGACCACCGCAAACTGTGCTTTTGCTATATATAGTAATTCTGCAAAAAGGTGTCATTCAAACAAATTCGATCAAATTTTGATCAGAAATTGTGCGTTATTCTATCGATGATTACCCAGATACCTTAGATACCTATAAATATAGTTTGTGGTTCTGGAATAGAGGAAGTGCCCATTCAGTTTGGTATTTAAATTCTTGTTTCCGGACTAATATCGATTAAGAATTCAAAATGTCGATGAACACGCTCTTTAATAATTCAACCTCTTGTCATGAGCCTGACCCATCGGCCACAAACGGCGCTAATGAGTTTTTTTTTTAGAATTCTTGCAAGCTCTTCAAGCTTCTGGTCACTAATCACAAGCCAGCTGATTGACGTCGATCTCAAACTGGGCCCAGTGACGATATCGCAACAACTCACAATACTTTGATTCGGACTCACAGCATTCTCAGCAAGCAATATTGATGACTAAAAATAGTCATGAATTATTCCTAGCCAAGATATAAATTATCCATGGATAAAATATATTATCCCTCCTGTATTCAAATACACACATTTTGTATAAATAAACAACTTTATAAGCTTATCATTTTTTTATTGTCAGTAGAAATTCAGTAAAATTTCTTAAAAGAGTAGAATCATGTTATTTCGTTCAAAATCGTTCGATACCAGATGTTGCATTTTCAAGAGGGCTTGCTTCGTTTATTAAGACCTCACCGGTATCAGGGACCCATCATTCAGGGCTGTCATCTAACGAGCTAATCAGTGTCCCGGATGGTTCTAGGACCAGGTGGTACGGTTAGGACCAGACGGTACGGTACTCGGACCGCAGGACCATCAAAAACCAAAAAATCTCGGACCAACGCTCACCGTTATATCAATGAAAATGTTGCCCGAACTATATGAAATCATTTAAACGAATCCTTGTATCGAAAGACAGTGTGATTGGATAAAGTATACAGCTATTTTGATATTGAGACCATGAACCACATGCTGTATTCATAATACATTCTAGCCGACAGAGGTGACTTTCATGGACAGTAAGATTACCGATTGATGGGATCATTGAAGTTAATTCTTACATTCGAAGTTCATAAAGAGACCAAGTTTATTATGGGAGGCATGGTTTTGGATTGGTAGATTTTCATGTATTAGGTGGTAAGTTGACTCATAAATTCTTGCCCAAAAACTTGTCCATTAGATATGAACTTAATCCTGTATTAACAGCACTGAATGAACTTGCTGTCCAACTGTCATTGAGAAGTTTGGTCATATTCAGTGACTCATCGGATGACTCTGGATCAATTATTCCTGAATTTAACCTTATTGTCAGCTTATTCTTGTCATTAGAAATTGTATATGGGTTTGAATTGGGTTGAGACTAGGCTGTAAACCATGCAAAAACTGTTTTCCTCGCGCTTCGAAAAAATTCCGAAATTCAAGATTGCAGTCCCTCATCGGCCAAATAATGTGGTGAATTTGTAAGCCACGAAGACATTTACAGATAAGTGACGAAAAATTTTGCCAAAAATTGTTTATAGCCTAGTTGAGACAGAGGCTTTGAGCAAGAAACCTGGAATAATTGTGTCAAGATTCGCTTGCTGCCATGCAATCATTTCCAATTCTTTTGCTTTGATCTTTTGTATCCATTCCTCAGAATGAATATGAAATTCATGTTCGTTGTGAACATGAAACACATCACTTTTTAGTTTTCAGAAAAGTGGATCTTGTGGCCCACTAGTTGTGGGACCCTCTGGGACAGAAATATTTTGTAAAGGAGACGAGGGAAAAAAGGCGTGGGTGGTGCAGAATTTTTATAAAACATTTATGTCCCAGAAGGTACGAGTCTTGTGTAAAAGTTTGCGATGCAGTATTTCCATGAGATTTCTACCAATAAATGTTTCAAATTCGAACGGTTACAATTGGAGATTATGATCGACCTGTCCTACAGTACGGTGATAAGCGTTTCTAAGAATCTTTAATTTTATCAAAGAAAGAAACCTGGAATCTCAAACCCAAATATGGTTCGCCGTATGTCGAAATTGGAAAATTTTAATGTCCGTGTGACGCAAATTGTCCAACCAGTATGTCCGGATATCATAAGTGTGAAAGCTTATCATAACGAGTTTAATATCCAAAACTTAAATATGATCCGAAAATAAATTGAATTATTCACAGCTTCAGACATTTTTCCAGACAAATTTCCATTACAGGTTAACGATGAATCAAGAATTGATTTATATGGTTAGAATTTCTAGCTTAGAAAATATGTGGAATGTGGTGGCCTATGGCCGAAGTTTCCCAAATGTCCAAAATAATTTCTTAAGAATTTTATATATAGAGTAGAAGTTCTTAATGATAGGCATAATGAGATTCAAAACGTAATTCTATAGATAATATCGGAAGTCTTGTGGACAATTTTGAAGGTTTTGAATTTCAAAATCCCAGCTGATAAATGATGTTCCGGACCGCTTATCGCTTCTTTTTCCAACCGTGAGTATATGACCGTTTGAAAATAGAATTTTATATGCGGAGATTTCGACAAAAAGGAAACTATCCTAAAAACCATCAAACAGATGATACCAACAATGAAGGCGATAATCACTTTGACACCAACAGCATTTTCAACGGATTCGTTATTATTACTTTACCCGAGCTAGTGACAAAGTTTACTCCTGTAACTTAGATGAAGGCTCCACGAGATTTTGAAATTCCAGAAAAAACGATTCTTCGAGAACCTTTATTAATAGTTTGCCGCCTTATTCACATTCTTAAAATTATCTAGTGTCCGAAGAATACTTTAATCATGACCGTCATGCCCCCTGATTCATGCACCCATGATTTATGCACTCTGATGTAACACTGTTACCATTTTCTCTTTGGTCACTAGCTCTTCCCATGATTATCCGTCGGGAAATCCAGTGAAATCACGGATATTCTCAGAGATCTCGATATTTTGAAATGCTTTTCCCTCACAGTATTATCACCTCGCTTTTTCAAATGACTAGTAACCTATACATTTAGTACATATTCAAAATTAAAGTCAAATATTTTGCCTTTATATAATCATAGACAGACCGACGATATAAGTTTTAAACAGACCGATAAAGTTCTTTTGTCGGTAAAACCGCCGACGTCAAGTTAGCAAAATTTTTAAAAAGCAAGTTGTTTTGCCCATGTCCACTCCAGACCAGAGTTGACTGGTCGTGCCATACTTCTCGTGGCCAAACTACTGACACCCATGTCACGGCCAAGCTAGAGCCGTGACAAACTTACTATCATGAAAGTGTGACAAACTAGTGACGTGGAATACTCATTTTGGGGAGCCTGTGACAAACTAGTGATGTGACAAACTCACTTTGGGAAACCTGTGACAAACTAGTGACGTGACAAACTTACATAAGTATAGTGTGACAGACTAAAGTTGTGACAAACTAAAGCCAAGCTTGACTGTGACAAACTAGACGCACGGTCAAATTAATGAAAAAACAGTTCTTCTCTGGACCAGGTACGCTCACACGAGACCGGCTGCGGAGTACAAAGAGGGCAGCCCTTTCTACCAGAACGGAGCACGAAGAGTGCGGAGTTCGAAGAGTTTGAAAGTTCGTATGAGCATCCCTGCTCTGGACGAAAAATCGGAGTCTTGTATAAAGTTACGTTTTTTGTCGATCGAAAAAATAAAGTTACCGTTTATTTCAGGTAGAAAGTTACCGTTTCACAATTAAATTACAGTTTTAAACATAACGAATTAAAACAATTTAAAATGGTAACTTTGTACCACAAACGGTAACTTTGACAAATAAAAACGGTTACCTTCGCAGCGAAAAATCGATAAATTGTGACTTCCTAGTGTCAAACTAGTGACGAATCGTGACATACAAGTGACAAACTTTGGTCGTATAGATACGTGACAAACAAGAGGCAGTGACAGATTAAATTCTGGTTCGTGGTGGCAAACTAGTGACGTGACAAACTTAATTGGTGAGAACTGTGACTAACTTGTGATGTGCCAAACTAGTGACATGCGTGACCAGTGAACTTTGCTCCAGACTGTAAAAATCCACAAGCTTATGGTAAACAAGGCGAACTGTTTTTCCTTATAAATCACCAAATATTTACACGGCATAATGATAGGTAAATCCCAAACTTGATTTAGTCAATAGAGCATGTTCCTGACATTATTCTTATTTTTTTGCTCGTTACATGCATTTGATGGGAATTGTACGAAATATGAACATTTTGTAGAATTGGATGGTATAGAAATTGCCAACACAGATGAACTTGGAATAATCAGAATTGAATCAGACAGATATGAATGCGCTCAAAAATGTTTCGAAACTGAAACCTGCTTAGGATTGTTTCAATTTTGGAACACTGGCTCGCGACAAAAATCACAAAAAGTTAAACAAATAAAGCCTATTCGTACCAAATTGAACAAAAACTTTGTTTTCTAAAAGGGGATTCTATTGGTCTGACAAATAATACCGAATATGTCTCTGGTTATCTTCCCCAATTTGAAGATTTAGAATCAGAACAGTTTTGTGCACTTGCCGGTGACCAAGATTCTCTTCGAGCTGCCACTTGTGGTGTGTTGCCACCTTGTGGTGACAAAGAATGTGAATTTGGGTTCATGAGAAATGAAAATAATTGTCAAGATACTTGTGATTGTGTTGAAGATGACGAACGATTTCTTATGGATGACATTATCATAAGGGATGAAGTAAAACCGTTTGTGCTAAAAAGGATTCAGGTGAACATTATTCATTGAAGGCCTTTGGTGAATGATTTTTTAGAGATCGAGAGGAGCACAAGCATGCATTAATCTTTGGGACAACATCCGTCAAAATAATAAATACATTATTCCGTATACGATCTCGGAATCCCTCAGGCCAGTTTTCAAAGGTTCTCGATACAAATTCGGTAGCGCGACTTAATAAGGCCCGTAAGTTAAGGGTGCATTGAGTGAATATCGTTTTGAAAGCCTTGAAAACTTTTATAGTAAGAAAAGTAGGAAATTTCAAAACGCTATCCGCGAAGGCTTACGACTGATTTCCATACAGACTTGTCTAAAGTTTGTCAAACGCGATAAAGAAACTGATTACATTGAATTTGACTTTACCAAGAAAACTTCTCGATCTCATCTTGGTCGAATCGGTGGAAAACAAGAAATATATCTTTCAAAAAGCGTTAAAGATTTCAAAGTCATTCATGAAGTAATGCACGCACTGGGATTTTGGCATGAGCATCAACGACCTGATAGAGATGGCCATATTGAAATTTTTGAAAACAATATATTTCCTCAAGTCAGGGATTCTAAGGCATAACTTATGCCGCATAACCAGCTTTTAAAAACTTCAAATGTTAAGATTTTAAATCATAAGTTGATATTGGATCAATCCCTGTTGAAAGCAAAAAGTCAGTTTGAACCACTACGACCAGAACAATGGAAGAACAGCAATCTTACATACGACGTGGATTCTATCATGCATTATTCTTCAAGAGCAGGAGCAAAACGAGAGGGCCTTATATCACTGAAAAGGCTAGATGGTGGTAAAATCCCAACAAACAAACGTCTTTCAAGAGGCGATATTAAACTTCTGAATAGATTTTATCCATGTGAATGCAAAGGCAATATCAATTTTCCTGAATGCGAATTCCCTGCCGATCTGAAAGCTCCTTTTCGCAATTGTAAAACAGCTGGCAAACAAATCAAATCTGGATCACGGGCTCCTGTTCAATCTAACTTAGAACAGCCCCGCAAAGCAAGATTTCCACTGTCAGCGCCAGAATGTTATCATCCGCCAGGAACTTCAATGACATGGAAACCACGTTCAAAACAAATTGTTAAAATTATTGGTGGTCACGTTTCAGCTGCTGATCATCCATATATGGCTAGTATTCAGAAAAAAGGATACAACGAACATATATGTGGCGGTTCAATCATTCACAAGAGATACATTCTTAGTGCAGCTCACTGCTTTCATGATAATAAAGTGAAAACGATTCCAGATCCAGACCGTTACGAAATTTATTTAGGTGGGTTGACAATAGGTGGCGAACAAAAAGTTGGTCAAGCTGGTATCCCATACAATATAGAAACCATAAAATGCCACAAAGACTTTAGAAAGCGAAGAACTGTTAATGAAAGAATCGTTATCAATGATATTTGCCTCATCAAACTTGATAAAGACATAGAGTTTAATGAAAATATATGGCCTATTTGTCTGCCGGACGATTTGCCACTGACTCAAATTGAAACGAAATCTGAGAAAATGTGCACTGTAGCTGGATGGGGTTACCAGGCGGCTGATGCTGGAGGAGGGAGCTATCGATTAAGAGAAGTTGATATACCATTGATGTCGCATCAAAAATGCGTTGATTTATACCAGGATTTGTTTAAGTTGACCAGAGCACGAATATTCAAGTTTGTGCTGATCGATCTTAAATCATTCATCATTTTTTACTGCGTCACTTCTGAAATTCAGAATTATATATTATATTGATGTTTCCAAGTTAATAGTGGTGTTTTCAAGTTAAGAATGTTTCTAAGTTAACTATTACCGACAAAATATGTGTGGACTTTTGCCCACATGTGGTTTTTGCCCATAAATGACGCTCCACGATATGACGTCACGAGATTCCACCAAGTGATTCACATATAGTCTTACTATCCTAGTTTAGGATAATCATGAAACAAAAAAGTGACTGTGGATAGGGTTTAAGGGTTTTACACAGTAATCCCATTTTTGAAAACTTAAACTTAAAATAGGCCGCAAATTTTACAATTCTATCTGAACAGCACATTTGTGCTGGTTATGAAGAGGGTGGAAAAGATTCCTGCCAAGGAGATTCTGGTGGTCCTATGGTATGTTTTCGAGACACAAGCCGGAGGATGCATCATAATAAAAAATCAAGTTTAAAAGTTCTTACTGGTGTAGTTTCATTCGGTTTAGGGTGTGGAGAAGCAAAAAAACCAGGTGTTTATGTGAATGTGTACAGACAATTGGGTTTCATCAGAGGTGTTATTTCACAACACAATTCTTGTCCCCACAATAAATGTCAAAATGGAGGCCGCTGTTTAGTTAGGTGCTAAATGTTTTCTGACTTTCTTATTGACAGAGCAGGATGGACACGCATGTCTCTAGTTTGCCCACATTAGCGATAACTAAGTTTGCCACGCCTCTAGCTTGCCACGGGTACGTGTGCTCATACTTTGCCACACTTTTTGAAACTAAGTTCCCTGCTACCAGTTTGCCCCTGGCAAGCGTACCCCTGCCTTTGTCTCCCCTAATTTCGCCATGCCCATCCAACTCTACTTATGTTCATATTATATAGTCTCTGTAATATAGATAATATGGACTCCATATCATGTTATTAATATATGGATCTTATTAAATAAGTTGAACAGTTTTAGCATCATTTATTAGATGGATTTCATGGATATGAATGTGTTTGTTCTGGTAGATTTAATGGTCAGTTCTGTGAAAAGGAGAACAAAAATTACAACGATCCAAACGAATGTGAAATGGGTCATCACGATTGTCATGAGCATGCGACGTGTATCAATACTTCCGATGGCTTTCAGTGCAAATGTGATATCGGATTCTATGGAAATGGAAAAACTTATTGTTTAGAAGTAAATGAATGTCAAATAGGATTTCATAACTGCCATGCAAACGCTGATTGCATAAATACCGATGGATCTTTTGAATGTTCATGTAAAAATGGATATTTTGGTGATGGAAATGTATGTGATGATGTCAACGAATGTCAAGATTGGGCTTTGATTTAGAAACATTTGAGGTCAAAAAAATCTTTAAAACTTGAAATTTCGATTTCTAACAAACTCAAATATAGCCCAAGTCAAGATGGTTCTCACACATGTCACGAAAATGATTTATGCTTCAATGAAATTGGCGATTTCAAATGCGTCCAAGATACTGACAGTTTTAAAATGTTAATATTCGATCCAACGAAGGGTGATCCCGTAGAACTCACATGGGACATTACCACTGGAGTTGAAACCAAAGTGAATTCCCTTTTGAGAAAACCAAAGAAGTCACTTTCTACATCTCGTTTTATGTGCTCTTTCAAATTGCAAAATCGAATGTATTTGATTGGAGGATCCAGAATGCCAAGAAACCAGTTTATTATCGGTAGGCAAATTGTGCAATGAGTGCATTATGCACTCAAGATTTAAATATCTAACGAATTGTATTCAGGTGAACGTATGATACGTGAACTTACTCCATTGCCATTCAATTTCGACGACGGTCGATGTATTTCCGTTTCGAATTCATATACATTGACATGTGCAGCAGAGAATCACGAACGATCATGCTGGCTTTTTAATGGTAGTTTTTATCGGAGAGTTGGCATGACATCCAGTGGTCATTATAGAGGCGCACTGGCTACTGTTAATTATAACGGTCAGGATACTGCACTGATTATATCTGGACTTCAATGTGGTGGAAAGAATTGTACTGGGTCCATAAGTACGGAAATATTTCAACCTGGTCGAGATCACTGGAACCGAGTTTCAGAATACCAAGAATTTACGAAATTTTCACTTTTCACAGCAGTGTCCATGAATTCTCAAGTTTATGTCTTTGGTGGTTATCAAGGCGTTCACAAATCCAACAATGTCTATGTTATGACCGATTTTCTTTGGCGAAGATCAAGACTGAACATGAAATTTAGAAGAGTCAGCCATCATTCATTTTCACACGGTTAGTATTAAATATTATATTCTGATTTTTCAAAAATTTGTTTTGACTGCTTTATTTAGGAAATAAAATTTTCCATGTTGGTGGAGCTGGGACAAAGCTCCCTGTTGAATGTTGGGAATTTACTCCTGGAAATTCAACTGAGGAAGTTGATATAGCTATACACCAAAGTGCAGAAACAATGCATTATTGGTATCCATATGCCAATTCATTTATTTTACCAGAAGAAAATGATCACGTCAAAGAAGTAAAGAATTTGAACCATGAATGATTAATGTTGGTATCGACTCCTCAATTGAACCATCGGATAGTTTCCGTCGCCAATTATTCTCTTAACAAACTCATTAATCCTGATTTCAATAAAATCCTAACAGCTGAATGACTTACCGGTTGCATCACATTTGGATTCGGCAGCTCATGCAATGAGTAATTATCTCTTGCATGTGGTAAACCATGTGTTTCATAATTTTGCCTCATTGATGGCGCAATAGATGGATTAAAATTATTTGTTTCATAATTCACAGGTCGTTTTTCATATTCTGTATTTGGTGGTAAAACATGATCTAGGTAATGCTTTTCCTGAAATTATATTTTATCCTATTATAAAATCGTAGTCCAAAATACGAGAAAAATATCATTTTTCGTCTTTTCACACAAATAACCCGTTTTCAGTATGTTTCCAAGTATGATTCCAAGTTAACTAATAGTAATATAGTGATAGTCTATCAATTGACTTACGTATGGACCAACAGGATTTAGTTCAATATTTTGAGAATCATTTTGAGTCTGCAGATATTCCATATTTGTTTGAACTGGATTGGGGTTCGATTGTTGCTTTTCCGGCTTATTTTTACATTTTGAATAAATGCATACAAAAGTACAAATGGCCACAAGAATAAAACCAAGAGATACTCCCGTTACCACTCCTAAATCAAAACAAAAATCAGACGAAGAGATGATTTTGATTAACAAACCTGGATTGGTTGAATGATTCAAATCAACAGGAGGCCTTGGTATAGCAGCATATGTTGCCTCTAATGCAGGCGATTCAATACTTTTCATGTTTTCTTTCAGCTTGTGAGTACAGGTATCTAATTCACAGCCAGTGAATTCAAATAAATCGGAGCGTTTGCTTCTTGCAATTTCTTCCCAATCGGACTTGTCTCTATAACCACCTTCAATCGGATAGAAGATTAAATTGTGCTTTCTCTGGGTTCCAAAAATGATTTCTAACCAACCAGGTTCTCCGATGGGTGCATCGAAGTCACTTTTTAGCTTAATCATTAAATTTTTCTTTGTGGAACTCTTCCCTTTTGACAACAATCTCGTAAACCACATCTTTTTATCGGAACAATTTGGTGTTTGCCGTTCAAGCAAAGTCGAATTTCATGAAGTTTCTGACTCTCCTTCCTTCTTACTCGTTCACTTTAAAATGAGATAAATTTCCAATAAGTTATTGGCAATAACGATAATAGAAGGTATAACTCAAGTTAAGTTATAGAATATAAGGATACAGACTGTATCATACAGTGACAATTTTGATAAGATTCGGAAAAAAGATTCCATATAATTTGGGATTTTGATGAAAAACGGTAACATCTATTACCAAGATATGTGGCTTTACGTAACTTATTCACTGGAAATAATTTATCCCCTTCTCAAGAACAATGAATTGAAAAAAACTTGTCTTTCTGATATCTTCCACCAGCTTGAATAGCGTCTTCAATTTGCGTGAACGTATATGTATTAGCAACGTGTGGTATAATCTGGCCCCTTTTCAAAATTGTTTTAAGATCCCATTTATTTGCGACATCGATGGCTTCGGTAAAGTAATCTGCTGGATTTTTAAATTTCTTGGTGACCGATCCATGTTCGCACCAATTTTGAGCCCAGAATAACTCCGCCCCATTATGGAAACATCTCTTGCCAGACTTTTCCCCGTTTCTTAAATTCGGCCATTTTTCTAGTAAATCGTGTTGAATATATTTCAGCTGCTCGACAGGTAAAGTATCAAAAGTTGCACATCCAATACCATTTAACTTTGCGGGCCAATATCCATGAATTTTCCAATCAGAGAAGTCTTGTTCCGATGAATCACATAAACAATTCTTAGTTTGGGTTTCAAATTGATGCTGACTGAGTCGCTCTCTATCAAGAAGCTCGAGCCAATCTGAGATCGAGCTGCAAAAATATTTTGCAAACCCGCCTCAGTTCTTTTATTTTCGTTAATTATTTCACATGTTGTCTGTGGCCAATGAAAAGATAAAATCCAGTGATCTGTTAGTATATCGTCCTCTTTTATTACAGGAAATCTCTGTTCTGGTCCGTTTGGCTGTCCGGGGCGCCCTACTACTGGTGCATTTAAATCGAAACCCGAAATTTCCGAAATTCGAGTTATTAGTAGAAGTATAAAAATCTTCATGCTGATATGAATATGATCGTCGTAAAACTTTTGACATCAATATTTAGTGACCAATGCTCAATAATTTAAAAACAATTAATAGCGGCAGCGAAGATAGGTCTCAAGTTGAGACTCTCAACCCCCATAATCACTTTCGTCCCTTCAAGTCATTTCGATATTGAAATTATGAATTTCAAACAAATCCATTTTCGAATAAGTTCTATACCGGGTCAACAATATTGACTCAACAGGGCCTGTCGAAGTTGTTGCATAGATTACCGACATAGCTAGTCCGTGGACGGTAAGACAACCCTTGGCTCATAAGTTAGCTTGAAGTCATAACAAGAATAACAGATACGTGATAAATTCGAAATCCTCAAGAGTGCCGAATAAATTATTATATGAAATCTGAGAAAGTTCAAGAAAAATGCTGATTAATATCTGTCAAATATTTATGTCACAAATATGAAGTTCTCATAATAAAAAAACAGATATTAGAAAAATGAGACCTGTTGCACCTGGTTCAACATTTGGGAACTCACTTGGGGTTCATTCCGAATCATTGGCCAATAATATGGCTGAAAACAGTCTGCTTTCATTGATTTGTGGTGGTCCACGGACCGTCCACCAGTGATGGATCAAAGCAGGCCTCGGCAGAACGGCACGACATTGTGCCCGAACAGTGCCGTTATTGGTCGTTCCTGGAGAACAACATGGAACAAGGATCGAATGGGTACGAGTAACGACCAGAACAATCTTTTGGGTTTCAACGAGAACGACCAAAATTAAATTGGCACGAGGTCGACCTTGAACAAGGAACGAGATTTTAGTCTAGGAACCAGGGATTATTTCCAGCATGGAGCAAGAAGAGTACGGAGTACGCAGGGTACGGTTCTCCGGGGGAACGAATTTTATCACAGGGTACGAACATTTTTACTAGCACGGAGTACGAAGAGTACGGAGTACGAAGGGTACGGTTCTTCAATTTTTAATGAACGACTTCATTTATTAAGAAATA